>KZ067189.1:95988-114007 GCA_002091845.1 Anopheles cracens | reverse complement strand
AGATCATAAGGGGCGTTGCTGTTCGTTTGTTTTGCCTGTTCACTTTCGTTTAATGAAGCGGAGAGGACGGGCACAGGGAATAATGCAAAGCTTTAAGTAAAGTGGCTTCGCACACCACTACATCCATCAATGGGTGCGGACATGTCTTAACGCTAGCGTGCACATGGCCAGGTCTAGGCGGATTTTGATAAATGAAGGGTTATATTTTCGGACGTCTAAACCGATAACCGATGGTTCGGGCGATAATGTTATCACCATTGCATTGATGAGAATCCATATCTATATCACGTGCTGATAGTTTAGTTGCTTTTTTTCTGCGCCTTAGTGTTCGCTACCGTGCGACGTTGAAGCGCTTCATCATCTAGGGCCATTAAACGAGCGGAAAATTGCACCATTATCCGTATCTTTCATCGGTCGTCGCACGTCGTAACGTGGAGTGGGTGGAAAATGAAGCTTTTCCGAAGCGCGCGGAGCTTTAAAGTTAATGAAGCGTCGTAAGCAGCGCCGTCTTTGATCGTCAGACAGTTTGAGGATGGATGGATTTTTGGACACAATGTAAATACCGCATGCCTTGCCGAGCTCCACCACGCTTCCAGGTCGTAAGTACGATTCCACCTTCAATTCCGCGATCCCCCTCCTCACCAGTGCAAGTGCCAATCGGAAACCGGTTTGCATATGTGTGTGTGTGTGTGTATGTGTGGAAGGGCTTTTCGCGCCGATCCAGGAAGTGTTCCAAACGTCCGGAACCTTCACAACACGCTGGTGAGTGAGTGAGGCAGTCGGGTGGTACTATTTCAAAATTTGCTGTCATCTTTCCGAAGAGTGGCTCCGAAGGTGGCCCACACTTGAATGCCCTGAGTGAGAAGGGTGTGCTGTTGGTGAGATCATAAGGGGCGTTGCTGTTCGTTTGTTTTGCCTGTTCACTTTCGTTTAATGAAGCGGAGAGGACGGGCACAGGGAATAATGCAAAGCTTTAAGTAAAGTGGCTTCGCACACCACTACATCCATCGACGGGTGCGGACATGTCTTAACGTGCTAGCGTGCACATGGCCAGGTCTAGGCGGATTTTGATAAATGGAGGGTTATATTTTCGGACGTCTAAACCGATAACCGATGGTTCGGGCGATAATGTTATCACCATTGCATTGGGACACCTTTCTTGATAGTAATTATAACCGGCAATGACTTTGAAGAATGTTGCGGCCTAAACCTCCGACGAGTCAGCTACTTAGTGCTCTCGAAGATTTGTTGAAAGCGACATCCATGTTTAATACCATTTTTGAAGAAGTTCATTATCCACAAACTGGATCGTTTCAGCCTGTCGGTCACTGTATAATTTCTAATACGGAGTATTTTTTGCTTGTTTTTGCACTAAACTGATACAGTTACGGACTGCCGGTGCGCTGCTTCCGGATGCAGCAGTTGCAAAGGAGTCTAGCGGCCGTTCCGCCGCTAGAAAGTGGCCCGCCCCGGCGGTGGATTGCGTCCGGTGTGACGAACCGTGATAAGCTGGCGGCGAAACCCGTACCCAAGCACGACTGGAACCGGGCTGTCAGCGAGGCGGAGAAGATCGTCGGCTACCCGACGTCGTTCCTGAGCCTGCGCTGGCTGCTGAGCGATGAGATCGCGAACGTGGCTCTACATCTCCGGAAGCTGGTCGGCAGCAATCATCCGCTGCTCAAAACTGCCAAGTAAGCACATTTTCCTGCCTGTGACGGTGCGGTTGGAACGGTCGGAGGATGGATCTGCTAAAAACCGCTCTAGCGCGATCGTGATCGTGACACCCGCCCCGGGTGGAATACAGGTTTTACGAGTCGCAATAGAAAACTAGTTTACGTGCGGCCTAGAGTGTAATAGTGCGAGCGCCGTGATGAAAATCTCGTACCTTCGGCAGCCGCCAAACTGCCCCCCCAAATCCGTGTTTGCTCGGGCTGATGAGATCACACCGAAAATGGCGGCAGCCGTTGCTCGAAACAAAAGGCCACACAAACACGCCAGTTACGCCACCCCACACGCAGCAAAACAAAACGTGTCCCATATTTGTGTCCAACGCGGTGAGAGATGGCTCTCGGACGGTGCTTTCCAAAAACCGGTTCCACCGAGTAGTAACGACCGTTCCCACCAAAAATCCGCTCGGCGGCTGGTCGGGTTGTCGCTTTCATTCAACTGGCTGGCTGGCTTCACGGACGGTACAAAATGTCCCTCGCTAGAATGTACGGACTGCCGGTGCGCTGCTTCCGGATGCAGCAGTTGCAAAGGAGTCTAGCGGCCGTTCCGCCGCTAGAAAGTGGCCCGCCCCGGCGGTGGATTGCGTCCGGTGTGACGAACCGTGATAAGCTGGCGGCGAAACCCGTACCCAAGCACGACTGGAACCGGGCTGTCAGCGAGGCGGAGAAGATCGTCGGCTATCCGACGTCGTTCCTGAGCCTTCGGTGGCTGCTGAGCGACGAAATTGCCAACGTAGCGCTGCATCTGCGGAAGCTGGTCGGCAGCAATCATCCGCTGCTACGGACGGCAAAGTAAGTACCCGTACACGCGGGACCGCACCCGGTGTGTCAACAGTGGCGGTTGAGTTGTGAATTCCCTTCCGGGAGAAATTGCGTGCCAAAAGGCTTTCGCAACTGCTTCGATGCAAGTGGTGTACTTTAAGGGTGCAAAACGACAAAATTTTATTTTAGTAGTCAGACAAGTTTGCGAAAAAATTGATATTATGCTTAATCCGAAGTAGAGAGAAGATGTACTAAATGATTTTTTTTAATAGAACTACAGAAAACATCAGTTTGATTGAGCAAGCCTGGTTGAAAAATAATCAAAAATCATTTGAAACCCTATATAAAAATAGAAAACTTTAAGCGAAAACTGGTTCTTATGTACAGGACTAACAGTTTGTTTTTGTATAAAACAGAACTATATCTAAGATATGACCGTGAGTGTTAAAAAAATCATGACAAGTTTCGTAACATGTAGTACCATTTTGGAAATATGCTCGAAAATAACAATTCTGATCCCAAGTGACCGATTGAGTTTGACGCAAGCATTATATGAAGGTGCTTTATGTTATGAATCGCGTCACTAAACCGGTTCTAACGAATTTGGCAAATGATGGAAATGTCCAAACTAGCCCATTGGCTTGATCGGCGGTTAATGAACGTCGTTTGACGTCATAAGCGTGTTTTGTTGTATCTTTTTGTTTCGTATCGTACGTTCGATCGATGCGAGTTGCTAGGGTGTATTCTAAACACGCAATGAAATCTTCTAAATCTTCTAAAACTAATGAACTAAATCTTCTTTATCGCCCTCCAGGATACTGATTTACAACGGTAAAAACAACATGCAAGCCTGGGGCCTGATTGTGCTGCTCATCTCGAAAGCCGTCGGCCACGCGCCCACCATACCCGACCTGGAGCAGGACAAGAGTGCCGGCGTGCTGCAGTCGCAGCGTGGACTGGCCGAGATTACGGAAATGATCCGTACCGCACACCTCGTCCACCAGGGACTGGTCAACCTGCAGCCGCTCGCGGACGCTGGCAACGAGCTGGGCAGCGACAGTGACACAATCTTCGGCAACAAGATCGCCCTGCTGAGCGGGGACTATCTGCTGGGCAACGCGTGCCTCCAGCTGGCCGGTTTGAGGAACCAATCGCTGATTGAGCTCATTTCATCCGCCGTGCGCGATTTGGCCGAATCGAACTTCTTCGGTGAGCGAGACCAACAGAACAATCCACTGCCTTCGCGGCCACTCGAGTCGTCCGTAGCGGGAAGTGGTGATGCTAGCAGCCCGGAAGTGGATCTTAGCTTCGGCGACATGGTCGACAATACGCAGCCGCTCAGTCTGGCGGGCGTGATGGGCAACCCGGAGAAGGAATGGGCCCTGCGTCACATTCTCGGCGCGGGCAGTTTGCTGGGGAAAAGCTGCCAAGGGGCGATGATGCTGGCGGGCCAGTCGGAGGCGCTGCAACGGCGTGGGTACATGTTCGGGAAGCATCTCTCGCTGGCCTGGCAGGCCTGCATCGATCTGGAACCGTTCAGCAGCGAACGTCGTGCTGCCGGTGCAGCCGGATGTGCTTGTTCAGGTTGCTCGGATCCCCGAACGGGCGCAGGCAGTACTGGCACTTGAGCGGCTTGAAGCCGGTGTGGGTGCGGATGTGAATTTTCAGGCCGTACTTGCGCGAATACAGCTTCCCGCAGTAGATGCACACGTGACCCTGCTTGGACGAGCCCATGTTGCTGACGATCGTCTCGAGATGGGCCGCCGTGACGAGGTGCGCCCCGGTCGGTTCGTCCGCACCCGGCCGGACCGGTTCTACCGGGGCCGGATGGGGGATGAGGCGGTGCGGCGAGGGCGGTGAGATGTGATCCATCTTGACGACGTGCGCGTTCAGGACGGGCCGGAAGGCGGAACTGCGCCACGGCTGGAAATCGTACAGCGGATTGAACAGTGGGTTGGCCCCGTAGCGGGTGGCGAGCGCTTGGTGCAGACGGTGCCAGAGGATCGCGACCGGTTCGCGGTTGCAGCTGGTGGCGAGATGAATTTTCAGCGGGTTCGGGTACTCGTACGACTTCTGGCACAGGTGACAGACGTAGCTGTTTTGTCCTGGGGAAAGAGAAAGTGAGTAGAGAACTTAGTAAGGGTTAAGTAAGAGGTTGATTTGTTCTGGGATTTACATACTATCTATATATCTATCTATTTATATAATATCTTACAGAAAGCCACTTACGTTGTATGTTCACCGGCGTGAGGAAAGGAATCTGCATGAGCGCGATCACATCCTCGGAAAACCACAGCTTCAGCTCCTCCCCGTTGTTCACATCGCACGTGAGTCGAACGCGCAGCAGCTGTGTCGCGGTCAGCTCCAGCAGCGCGTTGAAACTCCTCACATCACTCGCGAGCCGGATCGACCGGATCCAGCTGGTGCTCTTCATCCCCCCGGACGCCTCGTTCGTCGTCAGCAGTCCAGTCGAGGACGACTTGCGTATCATCGTGGTCCGCTGGGCCGCGGAACTGCCGATCGAGGTGTGTGCCGCCTTCAGGCAAACCTCCTCCGGGGCGTATCCCTTCGAGACGGAGTCGATCGGCAGAAAGCCCAACGCACAGACGGACGTCGCGGGCGAGGACGAGCGGCGTGCGGACGCCGTTGCGGACGAGGACGACTGGGAGGAGAGCTCCGCGTAACCCTCGTACCCGTCGGACGCCGGTTCCGGGCTGAGGTTCAGGTGGAGATCGATGTCTTGCGGACGGAACTTGCGCACGAACGGCGGCGAACCTTCTGCCGACGGAGCCGGTGCGAAGGTAGTCGACGGGAACATCACTTGTACGCTGGTGCGTTCACCAGTTCACACGAACCTGTGTCTTTGGCGTAAGTTTAAGCACTCACAAAGCACTCGAACACCATCACTTGAGCTAAATCGCTTCTCTCTAACACTCCACGAACGCAGGATGCGGCCAGGATGCGACAACCTCTCATCGCCACGTGCCGGATCGGTCTGCAGCGCAACACCTCCTGCCCAGGATGTTTTATATTCGGGACGGCACGAGGACTCGAATGCCGGATCAGGTGGTGCGCTCGCACGGCGACCGGGACTTCGGGTGTTTGCGGTGGCCTGCCGTTTTTGGCACACACACACACGCATTAGCAAGTGTGGAAAGTACACCCGCCGCCAGCAAGCCAACCCAGCAAGGGGGAAAAAGCTGCATCCCGGCAGGGGGAGGGAAACTAATACGAAGTCACTCCAGTAATAAGCGCACGGGCAGGGGAACAGCATCCCGCATCCCGCTAGGGAGAGAGCGCGGTGGCGACAAGTGCGAAAAATCTCACGGCCTGCCCGGGCCGAGGGTCATGGCAGCAACACCGCATAATAGTTTTTAAATGAATTGATAAAGATCAGCCGCCCAGGGCAGCCTCCGCGGCACGGCCCCTAATCGGTCAGCTGCGGAAACTCCATGCCGGCGCCTTCGGTGCGCCTTTGCAGTAAATGATCCTGCCCGCTGCCGAGGGAGGGATGCTCATTCTTTCATCCCTCCAAACTTGCTTCCCGCTGCGGTTAATCGACGACATCGGCGCGCACTTCGGGCTCTTTAAATGGACGTAGGAGCGTCAGGATCATATGTTTTTTTATTCGAACGTCGCTCGTGTGCAACCCTCCGGTACGGTGGAACCTGTGGCACAACCTGTGGCCCGCTCTCCCATGTTCGGGTGTATTCGGGATTGACGGATAGAGCGTCACGGTTTTTGCCCTGCCCGGAGGAGAAGTAAAGCCATTCAGTCAGCTTCAGGTCCTGCTTTGTGGGTTGTTTTTCTGCACCCGATGCTAGTAGGCTTTGCACCCCTTTTTCCTCAGGGATACCTTAAGCACTCGAAGTGGCTGGAAAGGGGTTGGGTATTGTGCGGGTACCCCGGCCCGCTTTTTTGCGTGCTGGCCAAAAGGAGTAAATCGTTGAATCATCCCGGAAGGGCTTTATTAGTGCGTTTTGTTTACATTGCATTACGATTCAATTAGAGAGCGAACGGTCGCTTTCGCTCGTGCGGGAGAGATAGGTTAGGTTTTGCTCTGTTGGTGGGTTTTTGTTGGGTTTTTGGCACGGTTTTGTAGGAAGGGTTGGCAGGATGTTTGCTCTTCCGTGAGGAAGGATGTGAGAAGGTAGCTTCCGGAAGTTGTCGCGGAGAGACCGGGCGAGAGATACTAGTATGGAGGATAATGATTATTTCTCCCTCGGGAATAGGATGGTCAAAACATGTTCCTATCATTACAAATACTGCACATATTTTATTTGTTTTTATTGGAATTTATTGATTTTTAATGGAAAATTTGACTTGCCATACAGTGTTTTGTTAATGTGAAAGTTTTTATTAACATCAATATTGTTAATGGAAAATTGCTACGATTTTCAATTATGAAAACAACGAAATGACGAGTTACAATGTTTGTTCAAGCCAAATTAAACTTAAAAAATATATAAGAGGTATTATATAAGAAGTATATGCGTATATTCTGAAAGAGAAGCTACAAATAATAACAATATTTATTCAATACATTCTTCGGAAAGTTCAAGAATAGAACTAGCTTTAATAAGTAAAATTAAGAAATCACATTTTGTTTCATTTCTTTCCAAATCAAAGCGCAAAGGTTGATGATGCTCTGCTGACAGGTTTGGTAGAACAGGCACCACCTTCCGGCCCTTCAACACCTCGATCGGCTGGCGCAATCTAGTTGCCCATGTTCACGTCACAACCGTGTCAAAGCAATGCATTTGATATGTTGCGATAAAATAGAGCCGAGGTAGAAGAAATGAAAACAACTGTGTATGCCATGATTCATTTACTATCTCTCTCTCCTCGCTGCAGACCACATTTGTGCGTGTTCGCAGCGATCATAATTGTTTCGTCACATTTGTTCTCTACCCCTCCATCCACTCCACCCCTCTATCGCTGGGCGCATCGCTTTACAATTGATGCATTGGCTTAATAATAGTAATAATAATAGGAAAATCAACTGACCCTAATGAAACGGGGAGGTTGAAAAAAAAAGAAAGAAAAACACTCACGCACGGCGGGCAAAAAATCGAATCCACCAAAGGGGAAGGGAAAAGCGTGAAAAGCTCAAATATTATCACTACATTTGCGTTGGGTGAAGTTTCTCTCTCTCTCTCTCTCACTCTCCCCTTCTCCGACTGTTCTCCGGGTTAATGCGCTTCCTGCATGCTTCACTTTCATCTAGCCAGCAATCCATCTCCCTCTGCCGTTGAATTCGGTACAATTTTAACAAGCAGCAAGGGGATCACGCATCGCAAGTGCTGTGATGGTGGTGATGGTAACCGCGCTGCATGAGGCGGCAAATGCAAGCTTCTCGTGACGCAAGTGCGCCGCCACGTCCTGCAGTTCGTCGAACACCGCGGGATGATGTCTTTTCCTTGTTCGACCTCCTTTTCAAGCGCTCGCCCCTAGCGCCGAAAATGGTAGGGCGGAGTCTTTCGGCCTGTTGTAGCCTGCACGCAACCATACACCGACCAGATATAATCTCTGACCTACCGGACGACCACACGCTCGACGACCCGCTCGAGAACCCGGCAGGGAACACGCCGTGCCCAATGGAACGGGGAGGATATAACAAGGATGCGTGCGGTGCGGCATGATTTGGTCCTTTGTGCCGGATTGCACCGCCAGTGGAGAGAAGATTTCAACGCCCGGCGAGGGGAGGAGCCATACGGGAGGTGGTAGCAAAAGGTGATAAATTAGAAAATGAACGATAACGTTATGGGTTTGCTGAGGTTTCTGCACAATCATGGGCGGAATTGTTGTAGGCGATCCCGCAGATAAGATACTAGATAGTATTAGTTTTCGATTGTTGCAATTTTAATTATTTAAGCCGTCTTTGGAGCGTTTGCTTTTCAAATTCAAAGACGAAATAGTAATGCTTCCAATGACTTGATATGATGTAAATGGTTTCGACGCGTGACAAAAAACTATTAAATTAACTTGAACACCACCGAAACAAATGCATTTGTGGCGCAAAACAACACACAGAACGCAAGAGAAGAAGAAAAATGCACCACAATTGCCCGCAAAAAAATAATAATCCAAAATCATATCTTCCCCTCGGTTTGCGACTAAACTCGGACCAGGTTGAAGGAAACATTAATACGCGCGCCTGCATTTGCACGAAGCCCAACCCAGAGGGACCCCTTGATGTTCGTCTATTAGAACGAGATTAGTGATGGATAAGCATGGGACAAGCCCGGGATGGCATGGCAAATGATAATTCGTCACGGGCTCCGGTCCGGACCGATGGGGTGGAGGGTGATTGTGCGCACGTGTACATGACACGGAGCCGAACTGCGGCGTACAACCTGCTGCAGGCACCACCCGAACACCATGCCACGGGCTTGTGGTAGGTGTTTTCCACCGAAATTGTGGTTTGCGGTAGGGAATTGAGGAGAAACTGGACCTGAAAAACCTGAAAATTATTTCCAGTACACCGGTCGCTTTGAATATATATTTTAAATAAATTGTATAAATGATGTACATTTTGAACTGAGGCAAACTGCACGCGGCCTATTTGCTGGTGTACGTTTGGTAAATCAGCCTGAAAGTATGCAAAATGCAATACGCTTTTATTTTCTCGACTTGAATGAGTTTTCAATGCGTTAAGAAAGCATTTGTCATGAAAATTGCATACTTTCAGGCTAATATTCCAATTAAGCGCCATGATGTATGCAACTTGCATTACACCAATGCTTTGATAATGTTTTTAAAACACTTGTTGTGGTAAAATAAAATGAAGTAATCCCCTGTATATGCAATCCAATTGTTTCATGCGATTATTTTGCAATTTGGTAGATTATTATCAACCAATTATTAATTAAAGAAGTATAACTATAACATTCTTATATAACAATGACAAGCACGGGCAGTATTTTTTATTATTGTTTCCAATTCCAATAAAGAAACATTAGAAATTAGGAGGTTGAAGAGAAGAACTAAATGAATATGACATCTAGCCAAATTTTCAAGCTCAAACCAAGACAAACAAAAGTTAAACTCCTATAGGAATAAGGAATGTAAAGGATTTTCAAGGTAACCTGGCACTTGTTTGATACTTTTCTGATTCGGAGTGGATTCTAAACTAATGTGTCAAAGCTTTCCAACACTTGATAACTATGAAGTCCATCGCTTTCTAGGTCGATTGAGTTAGAAAACCACGACGCAAGGTTGCAAAGTTTGGAGTGTTGCAAATACCTTTTTCCTAACCTTGAATGGACTATTCAAACATATCCGACTTAATGGAAGTGAGTGAGGAAGTGCGCATTCAGATCTTATTATTGAATCGTGATATCTCCTTTTCAAATACAAGTGATACACCCGTTTACAGTGTTAAAAGATCGTGTTTTTTATTCAATTTAGGTACTCTAAGTAGGCGGCGCTCCTCTCCAGTCTGCCCACAACAGCTCCGGCAGCAACCAAATGCAGAACGCGACCGAAAATGGATCACAATTGATGTTCGATAGCCTCGATGGGGGGTGGGTGGTTGGGTGGTATGGGTGGCCACCGCTGTTCACCGTGCACTGCACTGCACCGCTTAGTAGTGCTTGTAGGTCGGCTGGGGCGCATAGTGCGGCTGCGGTTCCTCGTGGTGCGGCTGGCTGGCGGCCTTGGCGTACGCATCGACCAGCTCCTTCGGCAGTGGCGGCGGCGTCGGGATGTGCGAGCCCTTCGCCTGGAAGCCGTGCTCGTCGGCGACGTAGCTCAGCGACACCGGGTGACCGTGGGGGTCGGTGTACGAGAACGAGCCGTGCGCGACCTGCACCTCGTGGTCCTTGCTGCCGCCGTTCTTCACGAAGCCCTGCTCCTGGGCCGCGATCCCGTTCGCCGACTCGTACCCGAACTTGTAGCTACCGTCGTGGCCGTGGTACGACTCGCTGTGCACGATCTTGATCGGGGCACCGGTCGGTTCGTGGTGGTGGTGGTAGTCACCGACGGCGCTGGCCACGGCAAACACGGCGAACAGGGCTACGAACTGGACGATAAAGGGAAGAGGGTCACTTAAACTGTACTACCGCAAGGAGAACATGCTTCGGCCAAGAACCGGAACTGCTTACCATCTTCATTTTGGTGCTGGTACGTGAGGGAGCTGCTGAGCTGCTGCTGAGAGTCTGGAGCCTGGTTGCTTTGGATGCAAACTGTGCACTGACGTACCATCGGAACGGTTCGATAGATATTTATAGGAGGCTTTGCGCTCCGAACGGGGTCGGGCCCCGCTTCGAGAGCTGTCAGAAGTGGTCCCCCGGTTCAACGCGATCGTCACCCAAAAAATCCCACCTTTCCCAGTGTCTCGGACGAAAACGAAACCGTACGAGCGAAAGAGAGAGAAAGAGAGAGAGAGAGAGCGAGAAGACGAAAAAATCCGCAAACCCAACACATGCTCCACATACCGTGGAGCCATATGCGGGTGAAAACGGACCACCCCGGAGCGGGTGCGAGAAAGAGTGCGGCACACACACACATCCACCAGGCGGGTCCTAACGAAACGAAACGAATCGCGAATATCCAAAAATAATAGTAGACATAAAAAAGGCGCCCCATCGTGGCCACTTTGTAGCGCCCGGGCCCGGGCCCGGGCCGGAGGCATCGGCCACTTGGAACGAAATTGAAAGTTATTATTTTATAAAAGACTTTCTGCGCGCCGGCGGTGTGCGAATTTTTTTTCAATTAATTTTTCCACACCGCGCACACACACACACACACACACACACTTTTCGGCCCGGCCCGGCGTTGCGACAGCCCCGGTCACGTCGCCCCGGTCGGGCTGATGATGGGTTGGACCGGAGCGGCCGTTGCTGGCCGAAAAGAATCTAGAGCACGCGCGAGTTTTGATCGATTTTCGTTTCTTCGGGCGATTCGGCCGGTGGCCGGTTAGTTGTGCGCTTTTTTTTTGGTTCGCTTGCCATTTTTTGGCGAATTTTCTCTGTGATGTCACCGACTGGACAGGGTTCGTTCTTGTGCATTTTAGGCGGACTTAGGACGAATGAACATTTATCAGAGTTTTTGTGTTTAAAATAGCGCAAAAAAGACATACAATTGATCAACGCTCTCGTCCACCGTGCTGTTTCCACCACATCGAGACACATGTTCGCATGCAGAAAATGATCGTCCCACATGGACGGACACGCGTCGCGCAACGAGGTTGGAGCACGCGAAAAAAAAAGTAATTATAGACAAAACAAACGGACCGACATTTTCGGGGGGGCAGATTTATGAAATCGACGACGGGTTCGTCGTCTGCATGGAGACGTGGGCGAAAATCTCTTTCTTACAGGCACTTTTCTTACATTGTGCCGCGCATTTGTGCTCCACAGCCTTGCGTCGCGAGATTTGCCTCAATGACACTCACCAAAGTGGTGATGTTAATAGAATATTGCAATTTTTAATTGCTGCTAAAGAAAGAAATGCAAGCAAAGTCACAAAAGACATTCGAGTGTATCAGAATTTTGAAGAAACCATTCCAATAATGGAGAAAACATTGGTATCTCAACAGTGGGATTGAAAAAGTTGAAAAATAACTTGAGTAACTACAGTGAGGTCATCGAGAGACCCACTTCAATTGAAGTTTAAGATGATTAAAAAACGTTCTATACTTGTGGTTAACCAACCAATTCCTTAGTCTCATTTGCATTAACTTATATTTTAGTTGGGTTTTCAAACTATAAGCAATTTTAATAAAGGTTAGGTTAAGCTTAGATTAACACTTAGATGAAAACAACTCAAGACAATGACTGTGATGGGCAGGAATTAGTTTTAATAACTTACAAACTGATAATACACAACAAAACACAGAGAACATTACAATTAAAAAAGAGTATTAACAATAATAATGGACTAGTTCTTGATTGCTATGTTAACATAAAGGATTAAGGTGTATCGCTTGATCTCGAGCTCATCGTTTGAGATTGTTTCAGAGTCCGTTGCGCCTATCATGACCAGGTTCCAACGGTCGGCACAATGGACTGGTGCCTGGTGGTATCATTGTATTGGTAAGACAGGCCTGCTACTAAATCCCATCTGGAATCCAGATTAAGTAGTTTCAGAAAAGTAGAAAAAGAACATATAATTAGAGTTGGTTTGAATTCGAAGCGGTCTGTCGGTAGATGAGGGAATGCCAAACCCTTCCGGTTATTTCAACTCTCTCCTCCAAAACTATTAATTTCAACCTTCAATGATTGCTTTATCAATCTGTATTTGCTACTAACAATTTATAATACTATCGATAATGTCTTGAGGTGTTTTTGTTTGTTAAATAGAAGTTATAAGCCGTACAAACTTGATCAGCAGTTGTTCGGTGAAAATTACTCTAGACATTGATGTCTATGAGAGGATAAGTGTAGGTGAGAGCACAGCAAAATAAGTAGAGTAACAGAGTAAATGATATTGCAAACGAAGCAAAGAGCAAATAGCAAAATGTTAGAATAAACTATAAACCATCAACATTTCATAGCGCAGAGTGTTTGCACAAAGGCGTTGAAGAAATGTCTAAAAACCTGTCAGTTGGTGTACTGCTTGCATCAACTTATTAAAGAAAAATGGATAAAATGTGTAAAAATGATCGTATACGGACCGTTCAACCAACTCGCCGAGATCTCTTAGACAATTACACCGGAGAAAGTCAGCTGAGCCAGCGCCCAAAGTGGAGGCACCTTCTGTTCTTGTTCTTATTGGACCGCCGTCGTCCGTCTGCCGTGGGTCCATTTCCCCATGCACCAGGTGAGCGCACTTGCACCTCAATCAAACGCGTTAATTGGCTTTCGCGTACCCTTGCTCGGGTGGCGGGATGTGCGTGTTTTTTTTTTTGTTGGCTGTTGTCTTCCAAACTCTCATTCGCTTCCCCGTTGTTACGATCGGTTCGGTGGAAGCCGCCCGCCGCCCGTTCCAACACGGGCCCGCTCCAATGTTTACACAATGCTTCCACGCGAGCACCGAAAATGGAAACCGCTGTTTCGACTCCTCTACTTAAATATGGGATGTAGATATGTAGAGAGTCTCTTACTTTATGGATGTCTTTAGAAGTTCTTGACTAGGTTTTCTCTTTGGGTTATCTAATTTATGAGATGATCCTATCCAAATGAGTTGAAGGTATTTCTTCAGACATTCCATATCAATTCGCATTGCGTGACGCAACGCTCCAAGTTTGGAGTCATAGTATGGAGCGAAATCGAGAGTTCAATTTTGGAGCAAAAAACAATGAGGGAAAAAAGCCTGACCATTCGAAGATCGATCGACCCAGTTCAATTTGATAGAAAATTGGAAGGCGCGTCGGAAAAATAAAAGTAACACACGTTCACCTAACCGCCGTGACCACCAGAAAATGGGTACGGCCAGCTGCAGGTGCATTAGCAAACGCCTGCCTACGTGCCACCGGCTGGTCAGCCCCGAAATTGATGCATTGGCCGTTGGCTAATGGGCGTGATTGAAGCGCCGTATGCATCTCGTTTCTTTTCCGTGTGGTTCTTATGTGTGGGTGAGCGTAGTGCAACGAAAATTGCCAGTAGAAACTGGCGTAATGTGCAAACCCGTGCAATCTTCGGCTCATTTCAACGATCGATCGCTGGTCGTGGAAAGAAAACTGGAAATTGAAGGAGTTTTCATTTCACAAGACAATGCGCACATGTGGTCGGTACAAACTTTGTATACTAGAGTGTGTGTCTAGTGTATTTTGATGTTCAAATTTTACTTTCGTTTCGCCTAGTTCATTGCTAGTACCAATAAACTCTTCCTATAACATCTCTGAAGCGTTTAATTGCTTCCCCTTTTTTCGAGCGCTCTCTCAGTCTCTCAGTGGCAATCAAACTACAACCGCGCTGTGATGGCGCTGTTAAACGTGTGAGTATTGTTTTAATAGCACCCCACGACAGTGTAGGCTGCCTGTCGGGTGCCTCTCGTGTGCTGTTAAATGCTTTGATTTGATTGAAAAGTTACCACCGCAACGAGATAGTCTTCGGCCCGCAAAGCAAACACTCCACACGACGGCACACGAAGAAAAGCCTCCGAGCGGAGCGATGATTGAACAAAATAAAAACTGCTTTCCGCAATCTCTCGCCGCCTTTCGGGCGGAAGTTCGTCTGATGGCGAGCGAAATGATGGATGAGGCGGGTTCGTCGCTTAGCGTTCGATCGGCTGTGTGTGTGTTGTAGGTTTTTGCGTGGCGTTAATGTTGATACTTTCCCCCCTTCGGGTGAATTGTTTTTCTTACGCCTAGCGTTAGTTCCTGCCCACTGTTGGGCCGCTCGGAAACTGCATCGATCGATGATGGATTACCTCATCGATGGGAGGGTACCCTGCAGCGACGACTCGTTGTGGAAAGGTGACATGCCGTTGCGGTATGCTTTTTAATCAAACATTTGCAAACATTAAGGGCACGAGTAGCGAAAGAGATCACAATAGATGGCGTGATGATGGCGAGAGCAATAGATAAAACATCAGTAAAGACAGATTGCATAAGGAAATGAAACAGTTTAACGCAAATAAGATGGAAAGAAAAAACAAACTGGGATGCAAATTGATTGTAATAAAGATTAATGATACATATTGAACTAATGCAATCGAAACAACATTAACATTAAAAACATTCTTTATAAACATTGTAATTAAGAATAGATGATGTTCTCAAAGGAAAGTAACTAGAATCTTAGAGCTAGCAGTCAAGTTTTAACAACGAAACATAAATTCTCATGTAATGGATCCAAGAAAAGAATAAAGACACTAGTTAAGTTTCCTTTTTGAGTTCATTAGAAGTTCAATAAATTATTTCATTTGGAGTTTTTATTCGATTGTTACCTATTTTTATTCATATTTTTATATTAATTTTATTATTGTAAGTAGAGTTAATTGTTCTGAACAATGCTATATTCAAAAGCTTGATAATTTACCCTTTTTCAGCCCCTGCTAAGCACATAACATAGGCACATAAAAATAGACATAACGAAAAATCATCTGCTTATTAGAGGGACTTATTAGAATTGTTTAGAATTCTTTGAAACATCATGCAAAATTATCTCAATCTTCCTCAAGCAACTCTCATTATAGTTGTTTTGTTTGCATATGAAATCAAGCTAAATTCATCTCCGAAAGAACACTTGCACATTTTCCCTTAACACACTTGAAGTAAACGAAAAAAAACGTGCTGCACGAACGATAGGGTTTTCCAGCGCTTCATGGCCACCGTGATGGCGCTAGTTTTTTTTCTCCCTCTTTTTATCGAGTTCATCGATCAGATCAGCAAGTGCGTAACATATTCAATTAGTTCGCTCCATTCAAACGATCCAAAAAGGATCGCTTCAAGTGCTTTATTAGCGGACCATATTCATGACGACCGAGGGAAGACAAAAAAAAACCTCCGCGGTTCTGCTCGTGCTTCTGAACGAGGGATGGATTTGCATCCCGATAGCGGGATGGGATCATTCGGTTTTCGCCAGCCTAAAATCTATCCGTGTAAAAGTACCTAAAAAAAACTAACCAGAACCGGCACCAAGTACCGAAAAACACACACACGCATATCCCTTCTAACACCAGCGTCAGTTGCGTCCGTTCTCAGCGTTCCCGCTTCTGGATTTGCGCGCAGCGACGAAGCAGCAAACAACGCCGAACGCGCACGCGTCCAGATTGCGCACCCTCGCAGCCAGATCGATCGCGGCGGAAGTGCCCGATGTGAACCGATCATATGTTTTTCCCGGTCGCCCCCGGACAAATCGCACCGAGGGACCGAGCAAATCGTCCCCGGTCTCCCTCGTTCGGTGTTTATTTTAGAACCGAGACGAACATGCAGGTGTTACCGTGCGCTAAATCCTTAAAATGCTAAAACCACCATCTCGTTCGCCGCAGCAGCCAGCAGCAGCCAGCAGCCGGTGCAGCCGGTCGTTCCCCTGGTGCGGCACGGCTTGCAATAATAGAACGATTTTCCCGAGTCGCGAGTCACCCTCCGCCGAACGACCGAGATTGAATGTTTGGATAGGTCCTGCCGTGGCCCGAATTCGACGATGTGCTCGATGCGCTGGTGAAAGGACTCTCTCTCTTCCACAAACGAACGCGTTTAGTATCGCATCGCACTCGGGAAGCATTCGAGGTTGACTGGTCGGCCGGTCGGTCGGTCGTTCAGTTGGTTCGGGGTTTGGTGTTGAACACACATTGGAAGGGAACCACGGGGACGAGCTGCCGCCGTCCGGAAGTTAATTCCCCGTAACCACACCGCATTACGGTGCGTACAGCCGTGTGGCAGCTCGGAGAAAATTCATCATCCTTTGAGTACGCACCGTTGCCGTGTGCATATATTACTTCGGAAACTCCCCTCACTTTGGTTGGTCATTTTTCATTTTCCACCCGGAAGGGAGCCGGGCCGGCAATGATTGCTTAATTTTTTAATAAGATTGTGATGCGCTTCATTTAATTAAGCGCAATATTAAACTGAACCCATTCGCTCGTTTGAACAGGTTCTTGCGGACACTTGCTTTGTTTACTTTGTTTGATTGTGAGTTTCAAGTGTAAAAATATTAAAATAATGTATACTTTTTGAACATAATTTGAAGTGAAATTTTGTCTTCTTCTCATATATTTTCCTTTCTTTTTGATTTGCACTAACTTTTGGCCATTTTTGGAAAATTTCGCTCTTTGTGCGATCAAATTTGTTATTGATGGTGCTGAGTGGTGAATCCGATGGATGAGATGAGATGCTCCACCACAACGGTTGGATCGATGGACATGACATCGCTTTTCGATCGCACAGTTCAGTGGTCAGCAACGCGACGTCTAGCTATTAGTTGATGTTTCAAATATTTGATAAAATGTTCTACTATCGAAAATTGAATATTTAGTTCAATTATGAAAGGAAAATGGCCATTTGTTTTAATCGAATAATATCCAAAATATATTACTTACGATATATTACTACTTATAGACAGCAGTAAAGGCGTGTAGATGATAAGTAAAGTCATCTATGTTGAGTGTTGATTATCATATTGGAATATATTCTGCTAACTATTTGGAGACAAGTTTGTCCAATGAAAAGTGTCCAACCCTATTGAAACTAATCTCAATCTTATCGTTTTCTACAACTAAATCTTCTAAACAAAGTTATGCTAAAATGGTTTTAAATCTTAAGGGATTGCTTAAAAGATTCCTAATGTTTAGCAATCCTTAGAAATGTGTATCAAAATAGTTATAGGTAATATTATTTGACTAGTCACAATAAAACATATGTCTCCTCAATCCCGAACGCTCAAATTCATGCTTCCAAACAACTTCATCTTAACGCTTCTTCCAAAAACCTTTCCCGACGACTATCAGATATGGCTTTAATTTTCAAATGTTTACCCATTCATCATCAGGCGCGAGTAAACCATGCACCCAAAATCGGCCTGAGCGTCCTCCACGCAGAGCAGTCCCGCAACCGCAACCACTCCAAACGCACAAAAAGGCCTCCAGTCAGCTGACCCGCTGACCCGAAAGGTCCATCGCCGTCAGGGATAGCTATCGTTCGT
>KZ067189.1:45416-86757 GCA_002091845.1 Anopheles cracens | reverse complement strand
TGAGCATAATCTTATCAAACAATATGAAAACAACCGCGTCAATCGCCCGCACGCGTGCGGTAGCAAACAAATTATGATCCAATCTTGCAAACGGCGGACGTCGGCGCGTCCGAAAAGTGCCACCCTGCCGAGGATAACTGGTTGGCTGGCAGGTTGGTTGGTTGGGGTGCAATTTTCCACTTGAAACTGTGCGGGGCACACACCGCGTGAGATACGCGCTCGAGTGCTGGCGATGGCCCACACATGTGAGCCTCCGTTTGACATTTAAACTTCGACTCCGCAAGACGGCGCAAGGTGTTGTTTTGGGGGCATCGATCATACGGTGCAGTGAGGGAAGCGTGTGTCCACCAACGGCTGACGGTTGCTTCCGTTGCTGGCTTAATTGGAGATATTTATTGTCGCTGGGTTTCGCAACAGAATGGGGAGATCTTAAACATTAGCCACAGTGATAATAAAGCTTGCTTGCTGTAGCATCACCTCCACAAAGCATCGAGTTCATCGTGCCTGATTTGCATCAGACAGCCCCGGTTTCTTCAACACGTGCAAAACTCCAACAGGAGACCCTCTTCAACACGTTCGTGATGATACAGAATTCAAATTAAACTATTCCGCTTGACAGATGTCATGTCAAAATGATTAAGTACGAGCAACACTTGTCGAATGTACCGCATTTGCATGATCTCCCTCGTTCTCTGGGATCTTCTTCTCGATCGACTGACACGTGGCCCCCCCGATAAGACCAGTCGAGAGGATTAGTTGGAACGTTCGATTAAGTCATTCGGTATTGGGTTTTGCATGCGAATACATTTAATCCGATAAATACTCCAGAAGCGGAGGTGAGAGAGCACTTCAGCACGATAGCGTGAGGTCAAACGACAGCGAAAAACCAGATTGGTTTTAACGGTTTTGACCTTGAACGGCTCGAGCGAATCTAAACCAGTTTGAAAAGCCAGTTCGGACTGTCATTTAAATATTGGAATAAACGAACGCTTTTGCGAAGCGGAGTTCAGATGCGAGTGTATTGTGTGTGATGCAATATATCTCTCTAAAAAGTAATAAAATACTCGGGCAATTATTTTGTACAAAACATATTGTTCACTTTATTCCTTCAACTCAACAGCAACAGATGTACAGACGATCTCTGTTCCAAAGAGCGACTAGAGCCTAACCTGTAGTTAATCGTGATGGAGCTGCTGCCTTTACAGCTGCTTCACCATCGGTCGGTATCCGTTCTCGTCGGCGGTGTACGTGACCAGGTAGCGCTTGCCGTCGTTGTCGGTGTACTCGTACGAGCCGCTGACCGAGATGGCTTGCACTTCCGGATCCGCAGCCGATGCCTTCAGCTCAGCCGTTTCTTCGCGCTTCTGGCCGTCCGACTGTTCGTAGCTGAAGTGAGTGAGAGTGAAGGTTTAGAAACACTCGTCTTACAAAGGCACTCGCTCTGCAGACTCTTACTGGAACTTGTAGCTTCCATCGACGTTCATCTCCTTATCGTCGGCCACAATAGATGTCTCTTCGGCGATGCACAGGCCCAACAGGCACAGGAAGGCAAACACAGCGACCTGCAATCAGATAGTATCGTTGGATGCACTGCTGATCTTCACAAGACATACTGCTCCACTTACGAATTTCATTTTGAATCCTTCGGGATCGATCGGTTCTGGGGCAAACGGTGATATAGCTAGCGAGCACGTTGTGTCAAAGTGTAAGAGGTTGAGCAACTGACATTCGAACCCTTCCCTGGCGAGCTTTTATATGCGAGATTGTGTCGCCAAAAAATGTTCTATCCTCGGGAACCTCGGGAAGGGGAGAGTCGCCAAGAGCCTCATCACATCATATCCTGTGGCCGGTCATTTATTGTCACCACGTTAACGACCAAGTTCAAGTCTTCCCAGATCCTAACCCGTTTCTGTTCCGTGTCCTGCACGGAGCGGGAATCGGTTCATGCTTCGGTGCTTCTTTCGGTTCTCCCATCGTTTGGCCATTCCATTTCCCTTTCGTTTCGGCGACACGGCGAAAAGCGACGATCAACCGGTAAAACAGCATCACACCATCAGCGTTATCGTCGCCGGTCAGGTAGGCGACCCACAAACCGGCAGGCCGCGGGCATCGCAATCGGGCGGTCCGGTCAAGGATGAGCTGGGTTCGCTAATTTACGACCGTACGCAAAGTTCAAAGTGCGTCGAATTAGAATTTCTAATGGACGTTTCTAATGGCGGTACGGGCGAAATGGAGGAGTCAGACGCGTTGTTTTTGGTCTCGGCTTGGGCCGACTGGACCGTCGTGTGGCCGTGTTCTGGCGCCTACGTCATGGTGTGGAGCGGATGCTTCAAGAGTCATCAATTTGCGGGTCCATAAAACTGAGCGTTATCGTTTCGAGTGGATGGAATGCATGCGGCAGACGAACGGAATGTTTCAGGTTCGACGGAGTGGACGAAAACGAGAGTCGCGAGCTTGCGTAATGGTTTGCTGCTGGCTGCGTAGACGGACATGATTAACGGAGGATAATTTTCACATCATAAGATCACAGCTATGGCTATGATTCTAATTGATTGGAGGGTAATAAATACTCGTACGATATGATTTCAGAAAAAAGTAAAGGAATAAAAGATCCTGTTCTTCTCAGTTCCAATGTCTTGATTGCAGTAGGACTTATGATGCAGAATGTTTGTTGTGTGCAGAATCGTTAGATCAATATTTTTTCGTCTTTGTATTTGAAGCATGAGCAGAAGTCTTACAAAAGTATCGCTTTTTGAATAGATTGTTTCGGTTGCTGGAAGATATCTAAAGTTGTCCTGTGAGTTCTCAACTAGGAGTTCTCAACATCAAAGTCGTGGGAATGTTGTATAAAAAAATCGTTGTTAGTCGAGTGAGTTCCACCTCCATCGACTGTAATATGAACCTCGAACTCGTACCGCAAAAAGTCTGGACCTAGAACTTAATAGACCTTTGGGAGTGTAATTAAGTCGGGAGAGGTTTCTTAAGAATATTCCAAAAAATCCACAGTTTTTAAGCGTTTTACACGCTTTCCTTCATGACAATTTGTCATAGTATACTGAGTTCATAGTATGCGTCATTTGGAACGCTCATACTAAGGTATACAATTTGTGCGTAAGATATTGAAAACATAAAAACAAATGAAAATAATTGGTAGAGACTTCATTCGTGAGGTTAGTTTCACATTTTTATCAACAAGTTCTTAAACATTCGCTGAAAAATAACTGATCCGCTGGACCAACACATTTTCTAACCCATTCCTCAATATCATGAACATATTCGATACAATAAAAAACTATAGAATAACCTCTTCTTTAACAGATACAGGAAGATATAGCCTGAACTGCATTTAATAAATTAGCATATCCAGGATATTGAACTGAAGCTGCGAATTTGTCCTAAACCATTCCAAGAATAAAAGCCTCCCAAATCTTAAGAACCGCGCTGAACTAGCTAACGATCGAGAACCTTTTCCACTGTGACCTTGCTGTTTAGCGGCAGATTGATAGTAGCGAAAAAAAACTCACCCCATACTATCACACAAAGAGCATGCTAATATGTTTGGCGAAGGCGGCCGGCGCCGTAAAACAATCTGGATCAGTAATTATCCAGAGCGATCCCCGCGAACCGGATTCCGACCGCAAACCGGGTATGATAAATCAAACCTTGAAAAGCACATCTTCTTCCGAGCGGACCTTGTCTCGTGTGCGCACCTACAACACCTACAACAAACGAGCCTCTGAAGCTGTGAAGGCAAAGAAGACGTATTCGCACGGCTCGCTAAAAACTACGAAGCCGCTGAATTCTCGAAACCTGCCCGCAAAACTTCTAAACATTCACAGCAAAACAAGTTCCTTGCCGGCTGCTACTGCTGCGCCGGTAGAGATTCATCTTCGACCACGAGCACCGACCAGACGAACCGTGCCGAAAGGTTACGGTGGCCATTATCTGAATACCGCAACGCCTAGCTACTACTATACGTTAGTGTTTTATTTCTTTCCGCACTGTCTCGGGCAAACTTATGTCTTCTGGTCGCAGACGTTCGACGGTGCTACTGATAGCTGACCAAACGAAGAGAAGAGAACAGCAAAAACAACGAAAAAAGCGTCTTCTCCCGCGCCGGAATCTGTATCAGTTCGGTGCGGAATTTGAATTAATGGAGGTCATCTAGTGTTTTTGGCTGGCTCGACGATCGAGCCGGGGAAGATCCTCCGAAGACGTCCAACGGATATATAACGCAGTGGTGTCCCAAACTAGTGCATTGTAGCACCGAACAGCTCAGTGAAAAGATCGAAAGCAAGCGATAGCTTCCAAAACACACCACAGTTCAACTCCTAAAACCCAACAAGCCACAATGAAGTGCCTGGTGAGTGCATCGTAATAGCAGTTGGAGAAAGAATCGTGTGTAACGTGCCTAGAAGTAGAACGTGTCTAGAATGGTGTCTAGGAGCCCGGCAGAGTCTCGCCAAACAGATTAGAAAAGGATACATCAAAACCAAGGAAGCGATAAAGCATCGAACGCGCAGCTTAAAGCCTACTTTGCCTAAGCTTCTTGGCGATCGTCGCTAGTAATAGCTGGAGGATCCATCTTCCCGTGGATGCGATTAGGCCGAATGTGTGTTTTGATGACTCCAACTCGGGTACAACAAACCCATGGCCACCGTCATCACCGCGATCACCAGCAGCGTTGATGTTGATAGATTGCAGCGTGTAAATATTATGATAGCATAATAAACGACCGCATACGAGCGTGCGGAAGGCGTCAGGCTTTCACGATGCGAGCCCCGCAAGGTCGCTCACACTCAGCGGCAACAAAAGAAGAAACCATTCTTGCATGCACGGTGTGACAATGTTGTCAAGCATTAGGCACCGACATGTGAAGACACGAATTTGTGTCACGGTTGTGTGTTTTGTTTGGGGCTCGGAGCGCACCAAACGATTGAATTTCATTGCCAATCAAGCGGACTCTGCTGTATCTAACGATATATCTCCAAAACCGGGAAATGGTCGAGGATCTCTTCCGCGTCGTTAGAATCTTATCACTGATTGCCTCTCTCTCTCGTCGCTTTTCAGATCGTTCTCGCAGCGCTGATTGCCGTCGCGGCCTGTGCCCCCTCGGGCGACATCGAGCTGCGCAACCTGGACATCGACCACGCCGGTCTGGTTGACGGTTCGTACAGCTTCAGCTACGACCAGTCCGACGACCACAAGCGCGAGGAGTCGGCCGTGCTGAAGACGGTGAAGAACTTCGACAACGAGGACGTGCCGGCCCTGGCCATCACCGGCCAGTACGAGTTCACCGATCCGGACGGCAAGCGTTACATCGTCAAGTACACCGCCGACGAGAACGGCTTCAACCCGACCATCACCGAGGCCTAAGTACGGGCTCGCGAGAGGAGAGGTGTGCCAATACCGCCATTCTGTGTGTCCACGACCTTCCGCCACACCACCGGGTGGATCCAACCGGGTCGTCCGTTCGCCAATCTTACAAAGATGCCGCCTAGATCGCCTGCAGGGGAACGTTAAACAAAACAAAACAAACACAATCGAAACCAGTTGTAAATTTGATGTAAAATAATACGATTCGAAAATATACATAAAAACGTCCAAAAACACAGGTTTGCAATTTTGTTTTTATTTATCTTACTGAGTGCTGCACAGTAGGCAAAACTGGGAACAAAACTGAGATGCACAAGTAATTAAGTAATGCTTATTCCTTGAGCGCTGTCGAAAATTTAAAAAATCTTCCAGAATACTACATGTTGCCTTGCAGATTTTTAAACAATAGTATATGTTAGTTACAGTCAATATTCGTAATGATCTTATTAATATTTATCAAGAAGAAGAAAAATAAACCAGAAATACAACCAACAAGTATCACGATATTGAAAATCATGAAAGCCCGGTTCCATGAAGCGCAACTCGTCAAGCGCGAATGCTGTCAGTGCTGTGAGTTGCCCATTCATCTGTCAAAATCGTGTTTGGTTCGTCAGGCGATACTGAAGCGCAACTCAAGCCCAACTCGAAATAAACAAACATTTTGAGGTAGTTTGTGAACAAATACAGATGTTTGTAGCAAGGGTATTGTATTTTAGTCGTTTTACAAATAAGGAAATGCAGTATGCTCCAACTCAAGCACAACTACCTTGCAAATTGTGGTGTCTACACGAAGCGATGCTAACTTGACGTTATTTTGGAGTTGCGCCTGGAGTCGCGCTTGAAGTTGCGCTTAATGTAAACGACCTTTGAGAAATTTCAAAATTATTTACTAAAATCACTCGCGACTTTTGACCACCATATCCCCAACATGCACCGCTCGCAAGGTCGAGTCCATTTTGCGGCATTTTTGATAGACTCTCTGGGACATACCGGACACGACCTTCACGCGGTGGTCGCTAGGAGGGGAGGGAAGCGAATTTAGGAAGATCGCTCGCCATCGTCATTCGTCTACCGGAGAATGCTCAGCTTGACCAACTGGCTCACCGAAACGAAAACATCATCGATCAGCCGGGCAGGGCGCTCTGAAGGTGGGAGCTTGAAGCACGCGCTCAAGTGTTTGATAATTTGAGGTTGATTTGTTTTACTACCGTACCCGTCGACGGGGTGTTGCTGACCAGTCTTCTCTCTTGTTGACCGAAACGCGCCACTAGACCGTGCGAGGCTCGAGCGACGCACGCGCCTCACTGTTTAACCTATGCACATGAGCCGTGTGTACGTCCAGCGATCCGAGCCGAGGACATGCCGCGATGTTCGAGCGTTTGTTTGCGGGGTATCTTACGCCATCGCTTGGCTTGGGTGATAGTGTCATCGTTATGCAGTCGTGGTGTTTTTTTTTGTTCTCACCTCACCAAGATCTTCTCCATGTCTACGCGCTCGAACGCCGGCTTGTCACAATGAATCTCACCAACGCATGAGGGTTTTTTTCCTTGTTTGTTTGGCTGCGGGATCCGCCGGCAAAAAAATCACATCCAAAATAATGATCAAATCGAACCGTTATCGAATGGGCCGCGTCGTGACGAATGGGAGTAATTGATTGTTTGTAGCTTCTCACACTGCTTCTCACTGCGCGTGTGCGTGTTATCTCACCACAGTTGCAGTTTCGGACCGCCTTGCAAAGGTCAGCCTGGGAAGGACGATGAAAGAGTCTCAACTACACACACACACACATGAGGGACAAAAAACTCTAATTCCACCCTTACACCCAGCACATAATGATGATGGAAGTTGTTCAATTGCTGCCCGAGTCAACTCACCCGCTGCGAGTTTGTCCGGGTTGTTGTCCAGAGGTACCAGAGGGACGCTCGCAAACCGGTCATTGGTCTCTCCCGGTTTGCAGATCGGCTCGCGCAAGGCGTTAATTTTTAAACAATCGACTACCGCGTAAGCCTCCCACGGGAGTCGCCATTTTTTCTTCTCATGGTCACAGTTTTTTTTTAAATTTTGGCAGCATTTATTCTCGCCGGTGGACGTTTATTGTTAAGCAGCAAACATTTTTCAAGCATGAAACATATAAACGGAAAGGCACACATGTACTAACGAGAAGCTTGTTGGGATTAATGAACGAATTTGGAGTCGATGTTTTGACCATATGCGGTGGCTCGATGTTGCGCATCTGCACAGGTGGGCAACAGTGTAGTTGAAAAGCAGCTTCTGCTGAAATGATGCCACCAAATGGAAGTGCATGTTCCAATTGGTAAGCATAACGGGCCGTTAATGAGAGAGCAAAGTTGTCACCTATGTGATAATTTGAAACTGCATAATCCACTCGATCTTTAAGTGGTGTGATCTTGAACGTTTGATGTGCAGATCAATGACGCTTTGACATATTTTGCGAATCAATGAAATTTTCAGGAAATCACTCTCACTCTCTTAGATATAACGTCATCACATTTATGAGTCTGTGAGGATTTAAAATGTTAAAAATGAAATATCAGTAATTATACCCTCGAAATCTTCATGGAGCCTTAAATTCCATATATTTTTTACAATTACTTATACAATATTAATTAAAATAATTATCCCACAATACAGCCCAATGCCATTTCCGTCTTCTAGGTCAATTTAAGAGTGATATTACCATTCGAATTGATAACACATGCAATAAAACTCAGTCACATTTTGTTTCCCTAAAAACGTACGATAATTGTTGGCCAACCTTCTCCAAACTTTGCATTACCCGCACGGGCATGAGCGGACGCTACCGTACGCGTTCGTCCTCCAACTTTTGACACCCAACGCTGCAGCCCCGACATCCTTCCCGCCCATCAAACGCAAACGGCAAACATCGAGCGAGCAAGTAGCATCTTCCACCGCGTTATCCCACATCTCCATCATCGGCCGCGTGTGGCATCATTCGGAACGTGCCGAACCATCGTCCCGCCGGTTGCACGGTAAGTTCGCTCCCACCTCCCAAAAGCCGGCGTGCCCACACACATGCACAGCGAGCATAGCTCCCCTCAGGTGCGGTGATAAATTGCGGCCATCGTCGTACGCGTCGCGAGCGCCGTCAGCCTAAGCCGCCGTCTCCGGCGCCCGCTTCCCTTGTCACCGGCCTTTCTTTTCCCGACCACGGCCCAATGTCCGGCTTAGGCGGCGGGGCAGTATAAAAGGTGCCGCACAGCATCTTGGACGCTTACAATTCTGTCCGCGCCGGTACGCAACTGCAATCGAGTACAACGTCGCAGCCCGAGATCCATCCGTACAGGGACATTTACTGCCGCCGTCGTCAGATCGTGCCGTGTCGTTGTGTTACGCGCCAAACCGTCAGTATGAAACACGTGGTGAGTGTGACAACGTGACTCCGTGTCGGTTGGGAGCGTTTGGCGCAGAAGTTTAATTACGTGCAGTGAAAACACTTCGCGGGATGTCGTTGATGACCGAATGACATTCGAGTGTCTAAAGGAATATGAGTGATTTTTGAAAAATAATTGCTATTGAGTACGGGTACTGCTTAGAACAAGAAAAAGCAAGTTTAAGTGAGATTTGCAGTAATACATGTCCGCTGATACAATAATAAAAGCAGAAAATAGTGTTGATATTGATGGAAATACTTTACTTGCAACATTTTTAAGTAAAAGATGTCTATGTAAAAGTATTAAAATAACCTTAAATTGCTGTTAGTTTAATAGATGATTTAGTGAAGATTACTAAACGCCTCACAAAATCCATTTAGAATATAAAAAAGTAATTCGCGAAGCAGAAATTTGTTGCTTATTGTCTTTAAAATTGGATCTACTATAGCGTGAACTAAAACTACGTTGTACCAAAAACTATACAAAAGTTTCTTGTGTATATGACTCGACCTCTCTGGGTGAGTTACCTTTAAGATGATCATCACTATGCAAAGATTGTCTAATCTTCGCAAAACTCGCTTTGTTTGTCACCCGAAAGTCAACCCGCAACACTCGGGGTCAACATAAATCAGAATTATCAGAACAAGCTTTGTCACTCTGGAATTCCCTACCGATCGCATCGGACCACATCGGGCCAAGAAGAAGAGCCATGTTAAGGAGCCATAATTATGTCAAAATCCCAAACCCACACACCGATCTAAGCCGATTCCAGCGGAAGAACGTCGACGCTTGTCTAGGAATCTAACGTCTAACATCTGAATCACCTCGCAGATTGCCATCTTCGTTGCGCTGGCCGTGTTCTGCCTGGCCCAGGCTCAGGATGAGGTGCAGCTAGTGCAGTTCACCAACGACAACAACGTCGACGGAACGTACCAGTTTGCGTAAGTTTGAGCCCGAAACCGTGCGATTTATCGCCCCGTCTGGGCGCTTATCGTGCTGGCTATTAAGGAGAACTAATGTGTACCGCTCTTATCTTCGGCAAACGAAACAACAACGCGCGGACGCGGATTTTAGGTACGAACAGAGCGATGGCCAGAAGCGCGAGGAAAAGGGTGAGCTGAAGCCGGTGGAGGGAGCCGAGGAGCCGGCGCTGTCCGTCACCGGCTCGTACGAGTACACCGACCCGAACGGTCAGCGGTATCGCGTGGACTACGTGGCCGACGAGCGAGGATACCGTCCGACCGTCACGAAGCTGTAGGAAGGACATCGCCAGGCAGACCAGCGACCAGCCATTGACAGGGAACACAGTGAGATTTAATTAAACGAACAGTATACAAATCAATAAAATGTGAAAAATAAGTTTGTTTTGTGCTGGTGTATTCTGTGAGATTTGTTGAGAAAATAAGATATAACATCGCATTCTTGTTTAACTATACAATCCATATGGATACTTTGAATAGAATCGGTTTATGGGACTAAATATGCTGAACATGAGATACATTGTCACACATATTCCAAAAACTCGGTGAGAAAGCGATGAGATTTGAAGTTTATCCGGAAGGTAGTGTAGAAGTAGTTGTAAAACATTGTGTTCTTCAAAAAGAGATGGTCACTTTACTTTTCCTACTATGTAAAATGTTTTAATGTAATAATAAATTTGATGGAATAAAAAAATACAACCTACCTCATCTTTGTTCAGATTTGCCTGTCACAATCTATCGTTTTACTAACTCTATCACATCTGTCGTTTTGGTGTGTAAATTGTGCTTAAAATCAGAACACTCAGTGTATGCAAATTATTTAATCCATAATGTTAATACGAGAAGCACTTATGATATTATGAATTACTCATGAATAAATTAGTATTCCTACCTCGCATATTATTTTGTATGTTTGCTGGGAAATAATTTTCTTTTAATATTTGACACGCGCCACGTTTTCCAATTCGATCATTTCTAGTATCTTCCCGCCAAACTTTCCCGTTCGTCTTCAAAAGTGAATCGTTTCGGAAAAAGGCATGTGAAGCTTTTCATTAAGTAAGTTCGTCGCTTACGGATGGTTGAAATCTTTTGATTCGGTTTAAAAACGCCGCCGTAAGATGTCGCTATCAAATGATCGAATACAGTGCCATCTGTTGCCGGACGTTGGAACTACCAATCGTATGCAAGGCGCTATTATACTGTCGAATTAGTTTCAATAATAGATAATAGATAGTTTTTGAAATCTACTATTGGTTTAAACAGTTGAAATGTTTATTAAAATTTATAAATATGTTAAAAAAAAAGAAAAATAATAACAAATAAGCAAACCTAACTCAATGCATCTTGTTTCAAAGCAATTGTATTTAAGTGAGAAATTATGGAGTGGATCGATGCAATTTTATAAGCTTTCTTCAACCAAGAATGCTTCAAACTCTAATGCCGTTTAAATACCAGAAATAAGGTTTCCATGAAACTATATACCATCATCGATATCGATGAAGATGCGATCCGAAAATAGCATTCATTAGCAAGCGATTAAATTAAACAAGAAGCATGAACTTGACCTTTATGCTAGTAAGTTTTTTATAGCTTTTAGTCACTAATCTGCGCGAGCTTGGGATGAATGTTTATCCAATTTTCGCATCAAACTAAAAAAAACACACATTAAATAGACATTAAATCCTAGCGCTTCTTGTGTGCGCGAATCACACCGGTGTGTGTGCGTGTGTGTTGTTTATTTCGGTAGCGTTAGAAATACGTCTTCCCCTCAACCGACGAGCGAAAGCAGCACCGTGTTGGAGATCGGTGCACCAGCCGGTGGCGGTTTCGTCACGATGCGGTACCCGTTCTCGTCAGCCTCGTAGTTGTACTCGTACGTTTGTCCATCGGTTCCCTCGTAGCGATACAAGCCCGTCACCCGTAGGATGCCGTCCGCCGGGTCGATGTACCCTTGCTCCTCCCTGTACTGGCCATCCTTAGTTTTGTACGTGAAACTGTATCCATTTTCGTCCCGGGTGTTCTCGTAGTAAACGAGATCGGGATTTAGGTATCTTGCTGGCGCCGCTTGGACCGAGACCATGGACAGCAGAATTGCTGCGGCAACAATCGATCGCAAACCCTGAACACACACACAAAAGAAAACAAACACACTATGATCACAAGAGTCATGGAAAGAGCTTTCCAAACATCTTATCTTACCATCGCAACCTCTATGATTCTATCCGACCAGTTCGCAACAACGATAAGTCAACACTGAACCATCCGCCGACAACAGCACACGGTGGCGGTCGGCGACTTCTTGCGCCGTCTGGAAGTGAATGGCATGAAGAAGCTGCGCACCAAGCAGATCAAGGTCAAGCCGCGTGGTGGTGCCCGATGCTGCACGAATCGCAAACAAAGACAACGCAGATATGCAGATGTACCGGTTATCGGTAATCAGTTACCGGACCCGTGTTTATGATGGCCGAAGCGCATTTCGCTGCATCTCTAAATCTCCCCGAAATGACACTCCAAAACCGACAAAGCTCTAGCGTCGTCAAGGTCGGCCATCAAACTCGAGGTGCGGATAGCACGGCCAATACTCCAAAAATAAAACTCTTTTCAGTGCGATAACATCCCTCCACCGAGCAGGTTGACGTTTTCGCTCAGTTGCTCGCGATGAAACCGCAGGTGGAGAGTTAGCAGGCATGAGTTATTGATATCCATCCGTTAATTTATTCTGATTCGTTTCAGATTTGCCTCATAGTGCTAGTAGCACTCGTTTCGCCCGGAGCACATGGCGCTCCGGCACAAGATGTGGATCCTAATTTGAAGACCTTCTACCACGAAATGGACGACACGGAGCAAATGTACACGTAAGTGTTTGAAGTACACGATGCACTGGAAAGAACAAGTAACACGCCTTGTATACCCTGTTCAACACACCTTTGCAGCTACGCGACGAAAGATGGCACGAAGCGGGAAGAGACAATCTCCTGGGACTCCGGCAAGCTGGTCATTTCCGGCTACTATCGCTACCTCGGCCCGGACGGAGTCTTGTACACCGTCCAGTATGTGGCGGATGAGAACGGGTTCCGGCCGTTGGGTGCCCATCTGCCCGGTGCTGATCCCGATCCAGATCTGTACACCATCTCGTCGCCGTTTGGGGGTGCAATCTCCAAGACTGTGCTCCTCTCGCTGGTGGGCTAGACATTTTGGTGAACCAGTGGTGCAACTTCACTGCCAGTGTGTGCGTGTAGTGTGAAAATATAGAAAGCAGAAAGGTTAAAAGCGATGTGTTGATTGATACGGAGAAAATGAGGGAGCTTCGCTTCCATTCGCTGCATTCAAGAATGATCAAGATCAAGAATGTGTTTTTTGTGTGTGTGTTTCGGTTTTACGGGTAACACGAGCCACGTTGGAGCAACATTTGAACAACATAAATCGTGTCTCCAAACGATGGGGACACACGCAACCCACACTGTCCGGTGACGTGGCAGTGGGCACTTAAGCTTATCTGCCCATCGGTAGTCAATCGGATGCAAAACTAAGCGTTTTTGGCACCGAACCAACGAATCGGCGACAGTCACAGCTTCGCGATAGCAGAAACAGGTTGGACGTGCTGCTCGGTGTGACAGGCTGCCAGTTCGCCACCAAAGTTCGCCTCGCCATGCACCGCGCAAGTTTGACGAGAAGCTATCCACGCGGTGCTAACTCTCTTCAGGGATGCGTGTGTCTTCTAGCGCTCGTACTATCGCTCGCTCTGTCGACTGGAGCTCGCCCAACGGAGGAGCAGGACAGCAATGTCGATCACTTTGAGCACACCCGGGATCAGCATGGGGGTCAATCGTTTTCGTAAGTAGTCCGTGAAGGTTCTCCAGACTTTCGAGTGACATTGCTCGCATCTTTCAGGTACAAAACGAAAGACGGCCAGTGGCGCGATGAGACGATCGAGGTGAACCCCAGAACAGGGTCACTGGTGGTAACGGGCTGGTACAGGTACACCGGACCGGACGGTGTCAGCTACCAGGTGAAGTACGTGGCGGACGAGAACGGCTTCCGCGCGCAGGGGATGCATCTTCCCGGTGCGGATCTGTCCGATCCGAGTGCGTTCAGCGTGCTCACGCCCCTGGCCGATGGGGGTGTTTCGCGAACCGTGCTGCTGTCGTTGGTGGGATAATCGATTTCAAACTACGAATCGACCCAACACCTAGCCTAGCCTAACATCGGGCCCTGTGTGCTAGAAATAATAATTTAATGCTTCATAACACATCTCCCATCTTCTGCGCCGTCTTCTGTGGCGTAGTTTCGACACAGCGAACAAAAGAAGCTGACATTAAGAAGGCAAACCGTCTCCGCAGCAAACGATCGTAGTGAACGTTGATCTGTGAGTTCATCCAGCGGGTTCGTTCAATCATGGCACACACGATTAACATCTTCGGACCGCGAAGCCAACGACCTTTTGCCCGTGGAGTGTTTTTGCGATGGTGTAGAGGGACGCACTAATCAAGCTGGATTTGCTCGTTATGTGCCATCAGTTGTCGGTTTTGCAGAAGCTCTTCTGCCGTGCGGACGTGTGAACAGAGTGCTCGTGTGTTGCTGCCCATGCTGCTGGAAGAAGTGATTTTGGCATAGCTGAAATTGTGAGCTGCTTGAGAAAAATGCGTGTTGTATGAAAATAAGGCGAGTCTTATCATGATAAAATGAATAATTAACTCCATTTCTTTGGGTTAGATTCCAGTGATACTGTGTGTGCTTCTAAGTGCCGCTTTGACTAGCTGTGCTCCAATAACGGATGATAACAGCGATCTAATAAGCTATGAGAACGTGCGAACCGATTCGGGTTATCGATTCTCGTGAGTACTCACTGGCAGACTGTGATTATCGTTTCTTTCCTAACGATCAATCTACGTTGCAGGTACGAAACGAAGGATGGACAGGCCCGTGAGGAAGTTGGTGAGATCGATCCCCAGACGGGTGTAATGACGGTGACCGGATGGTATAGTTTCCGGGCGCCGGATGGAACCACACATCGTACGGACTTCATCGCGGACGAAAATGGCTACCGCATCGAAGAACTAGATACTCCCACGATTGAATCAGCAGGAGCTCCGCTTAATAACGCCCTGCTACTGTCGCTTGTAGGATAGTGCGACGGGCCATTATATTTCTTAAGTTCACGTATGAGCAAATGCCAAGCAGATTGCATACTTTATGGGGCGAATGTCTAAAACAGGAATAAAACATATGGAGAGGCTCTAACAATTTTATAGAAAAGACCGAGCAAATATTTTGTTTTAATTTTTAACAGACAGCCTTAAATGTTTGTTGTTTAAGATAAATATAATAGGATTGTTCTCATTTTATTTCCTTCGAAGTACGAAAACTATCTTTTTTAACGTGCAAAATTGAGTTTATAAACTGAACTTGTTATACACATTGCATACTTCCGGGTTGATTAATTAAATCTTCACTAACAGATTGCATACTTCGAGGCGCAAATTGCAAACCATTCAGCGCAGGTTAGACTGTTTTCCGATGCAGATCTGACCTCGTTTCAACCGGCTGCCCCGTAACCCTATTAGGAAGGGCTCGCCAGATCCCGGCCGAAACTAGGCGCCCAATATTTAGATTACACAGCTGACGGCTGATTACTGATGCGTCAAGACACGACTGGCGCTACGCGCACTCTAACGCCGCGTCTCCCACGTGCGCGAGATCCCGGGCTCATCGGCGTCAGGGGCCACCCGCTCTAAAGAGGATCCCTGCAAGCAGACACACACACGCACACCATCATCATAAAATTGACCGTAAAGCTTGCCTCACCCATTGACCCACACGCATCGCGTCCGCAGGTTCAATACAGTTCGAGCGCGTCTTCTGCGAGACACGCCGGTGTCCCCAAAAACAACGGCCCAAGGTGGAAGGAGCAAGCTGTCGGTAAGGAGGTAGGAGAAAAGAAAAACAAAACCCGGCCCGGGCTGCGCCACGGGGAAGGCATGTAGGTCGCAAGGAGGGGGAGAGAGAGAGAGAGAGAAAGAAGACAACGACGGCAAAAACCACCCCGAAATTGTACGATGCCAGGAGGTCAATTCGGGTGACAACGAGCGTCGCCGACGGGCGAAGGCCTCCACGATGCACGCTGACATAATCGATGATGCATCGGCCACTCGGCGATGATGGTGCTCTGATGGTGTTGGAGACGCTCGAGATGATTATCTCGATCGCTGATGAGCGCTAACAGCATCGCACCGCACAAGTCCTTCCATTCGAATCGCGCCAATGTCATCCAGGCGACTAGCTCTGACCGATCGATTGTGGAGCTTGCGGTAGATCAATATTTCTGAAGCATGTCTGGGCTACAAGACCAGAAGATTACAGCGTTTTTAAAATAGAACACTACAGAAAAGGTTAGAATTTCCAACACAGCTTCCGCCTTGCTCCAACTTTTGACTCCCCCGAAGAAGTCCTACATCAAATGTCGCACGCTCTCAACGCCTGATCGGATCTCGATCTCGCAGCGATCGCCGGTCTCCCACAACCGGCCGACGGTTACGACGCGGGCTTTTTAAAACACCAAATCCTCCGCCGTTAAACTCGCGGCTCGGGCGGCCGAAAAAGGAGTTCGAGCCCGGCTGGCTCGATCCGGTACGGCGACAGGGCGATCGTTAAAACATCTCCCTCCCGCGTGCATAAATTACCACTAAAATGTGACTTATGTGCAGGCAGACGGGCTCCGGCTCCGTGTGTTCTGTGTGTGTGTGTGTGCACGAGCGTGGTGCGTGCCGGTCCGGAGAAAGATGAAGAAGAGACTTTCAAGGTTAACCAGAAAGTGCCGTGTCGTGAATGGCAGCAGTGGCGTTCGTGATTGGACCACTTTTCGACCGCCCTCCGCCACATGTGTCCCGCTGTGTTTTTTGGGGCTGGCTGCCTGCCTGCAGCAGCCTTCGCGGTAGGTTTTCACTATCACTACCAGCACGCGCGCGCACGCTTCTTCTTTCTCCGTGTGAGTGTGTGTGGATCTACGAAGGGGTCTTTTTTCTTCATTAGCATATCAACGATTTTTATTGTTCGTTTTTGTTTTCTTACTCGCACATTTTGCATCATACTTCTCCACACAAACATCGCGTCTTGTGGGTGCGCGAGAGAAGGCGACCGTGAGATGAGCGGCGCGGACATTGGGTTTAGTTAGAAGTTTTGTCTGACCCGCGCACAGGAACGTGCGACAAAAAGATGCTGGACTGGGCTAAAATATGACTCCCACACTGGAGCAACCTTTGAATAGCACGAAATTCACACACTCCACTTTCTAGCGGCACTCGTAAGTCACCAATCTATCGTCCATCATTACCGGGCCATAAATTGCTTTGTTCGCCGCATGTCCAATTGGTTGGCGTGACATTTGTCGGCAAACAAAAAAGGCCAAAACGTACGCAGCCCAAAACGGGAGTCGAAATCGGGAGCCAAAGATCCAACAGCAGACGCACAGACCACCCGTCACTTAACGGAACATCAAAGATGGCCATAAATCATGCCATGCTTACGGCCGCGACATGCGATGCCGCTGTGGTGGATCGCTTCGCCTACCGCAACGGTAAGTGATCCAGCAAAACAGTGGATCGGCGTGCGTGTGGAGCACCGCGCAAGTGTTCCAGCGCGCAAAAGTCGAGACGAGAAGTGCGCCCTTCAACGGTGAGATGCGACAACTTCCACCACCCGGATCCTCTAGCCGGCCGGAGCGAGACATTGAAAGCAAAAGTGATCTTCCATGCGGTTCTAACGGATTTGTGTGGAGTCAAATTTCTTGCTACAAACCTTGCCGCATTAGGCACTGGCATAAAACCGACCAATTTATTTCCCCTTATCATGTCTATTTGTTCAGATGGAGAGCTTGAACTTGTCAAGTTCAGGAAGATCAAGACGCGGAAAGAAGAAGATGCTACAAACAGGTTGTGTCACACCTTTTCATTGTAACGTGTGGAGTGATCGATGTAATTGGAAGTGTTCGAGACTCCTCCCTGTCGTGGACCTTATGAGCTACTACGAATTGCGTATTGAACTGTCATACTTAATGGCCCTGCGTTGGAATGCTTCTGGTGACCGCAGGTCCGTTATCAGGAGGGAACAAGTTATCGGCATTAGAACGTCTAGAGACTCGTCTTTGGTCGCAGTATAAAAGAAGATGCAATTCGCAGTAGCGCTTATTGTCGAGTTCGATTTCACGCAATCGCCTAGTTGCTTCTTGAACTGCGAATTTCAAAGAGTGTCTACATCATGCGGATGGTAACGAACTATTCCATCTATTCAAGCATCTGGGTCATCTTTCCAGGATCTAATTCCGTTACTTCGCTTTGCAGCTAGCAGGACTGTTTGGTTTGATCCTTGTGACGAGTGTTCTTACTGCTCCACTGGATGACTCTCAGAACGCAGAGATCCTGCGATATAGCAGCGAGAACATCGGTATCGATGGATATCGTTTCGAGTAAGTCAGGAAGATGGTGTTTTTGTTCGAGATCTTGACATATATTCCCACGGTGAAACAGATTCGCCACAAGCGATGGTACCAGCCGAACGGAAGAGGCCGAGCTGCGCAACGCCGGAACGGACAACGAGGCGATCGTCGTCCGAGGATCCTACTCCTACACGGGACCCGATGGCACCGTCTACGTGATCAACTACGTCGCGGACGAGAACGGGTTCCAGCCGGAAGGAGCGCACATTCCTAAGTAGGCCGTCGCAAACTTTTCTGCTCCTCCGTTTTTTGAAGTGATTAGTTACTAGGGAAGATCACGCTACACTTAGTAGGCGCTGAAACAATTGGCTTTAACCTCTCACTACGAGCGCTTGTTATTGTTGAATAATGATAAGTAAAAATAATAACGAAAACGACATACAAACTTTGTATTCTTTATACATTCAAAAGCTAGTCTTGCCTGGTTTCGAACGTGTTTCCAAAATATAACCGTACGGTGTATAAGAACAAGGCAGGTAGGTCTCTCTTCCAGAACGCTTCTACTCCGATGAATATTCGATAAGCGGCGAGTCTTTTTTATTTCTCCACGGAATAAAAAACCTTTAAAGTCAGCCTCTCAGCAGAGGAAAAAACTGCATACGATGATCCAGCGGACCGGTTTCCAAAGTGTAGCGGACCGGTTTCCACCATTAAGCCGGTGAAGTCACCCAGTTCTAATGCACATAAAATGTCCATCTTTTGATGCTCTCTTTCTGTGAAAAGTGCGAACAAGATATTGCCAAAGTTCAACAGGTCAGGCTCTTGTTTGGAGTGTGATCCTACCCGCGGAGGCATATAAAAGCGTCCGGGCCAGAACAAACGGTCTCCAGTAACGTTCTCGTGCTCGACAAAGACGACGTTTTGCTCTAAATTCTTATCAACAGCGTGAAGATGAAGTGTGCTCTCGCATTTGTCGCCCTGTGTGTTGCGGTGGCCGTGGCCGTGCCGGTTCCGGAACAGAACGCCGAAACGCTGACATTCACCTGGCTGACACAGTTCTTTCCTTCTTAGCGGCACTGCCGGCCGGTGCTTAATGGAAGTTGGCCCCCCCCCCGGTTGGCCCATTCCCACCTCCAGGGGTACGTGGGTACGAACCCTCCGGGAGGAGTAACCGGGTGCACGAAGGTCATCGTATTGGCGTGTTTTGCTTTTGTAGCGGTATAAAAAGCTGAACCGAACCCTTGGGACAGCATCAGTTGCAGCTCCTACCCGTGCAAAGCGAGAAGCAAGCGAGAAGTAACATTGCGCAACTACAACATGCAGCCCTCCACCGTTGTTCTACTGTTGGCCGGCGTGGTCGCGCTCGTCCTGGCGGCCCCGGCGGAGGAAAAGGATGCCCAGGTGCTGAAGTACGACAACGACCACAACGGCATCGACGGCTACAACTTCCAGTTCGACACCAGCAACGGCATCCAGCGGCAGGAGCAGGCCCAGCTGAAGCAGTTCGACGACGAGAACGCGGCGCTCGTGGTGCGCGGCTCATACTCGTTCACGGCCGACGACGGCCAGGTGTACACCGTGAACTATGTGGCCGATGAGAACGGATTCCAGCCGGAGGCACCGCATCTGCCGAAGTAAGCCGAGCGTGGCGTGAGATGAACTCTGTTGGCGTATTTATTTTCGGTTGTTGAATAAAAGAGATTGGTTATGTTTGCCTAAATTGTATTGTCATTCTTTATTTCTGGTACGACTTGGCTTGATTAGAGCAAATTAGTCTTTCTAAATACAATGTTAGCTGCTTTAAGTGCGAACGAGAGGCAATATCCATAGTTCACTGAGGAAGGTTCAACAAACTTTTCTCTGGAACTAAAAAACAACGTGGCTTGAATACTAATCTAACGTTACCTAATAGAACCAAGTAAATAAACAATGAGCAACCCGTTTATCTTGGACGTGATATCTACAATGTACAGTGGCGGACAAAAAGAAGATTCCTCCGTACGATATGAACTTCCTATGAATGCTGTAAGGCACTTATTACAAGGCTGGATCTTACGGAAAACGGAGGATCAGCCGTAATGTCCACTAGACCTGTATATCTGAGAGCTGGAGCCAATCTATATCGTTTAAGTTAAGTAAGTTAAACGATTATTCGGCTGTGAGTGTAAAGAAAAGTTTGGAAAGCCGTTGAGCCGAAGACAAGCAAATAAGACTTACTTACTTCAAAGAAGACTTCAAAGACTTGACCTAGAATTATATCACAAGTGCGTGTACTAACTTTGTAGCGTCTGTCAGCAGTATTCTTCTCTGTGAGAACTTGAGATTTTATTGCTACAAATTGTCTAATGCATCTTCTAGTCAGCAACATTCAATAGCGCTCCCAAAATCCTTTACGCGACATTAATCATAACATGTTTTTGGGTATCTAGACTAGATGGTAATCTAGCTAATTCCAAACATATTAATTTGGACCCCTAGCACAATGCGGCTCATTATCCGAATGATTTTCAACACACGCTAAACATCCTTTCGGAAGCAACCTTTAAACGAGCTACTTAATCACATACACCCAGAAAAAAGAGTCTAAAACACCATTCACAGACCCTCCGCAGCGCGCGTTAGGATCCTTTACATCCAAACTCGAAGCAAGCCTCGACATTTAGCGTGTCCAAACACGCTCAGCGGGCAGACTGACATTTCCGTCTCCCTCCGGGTGTCCGCACGGCCATGTGGCCATGCGTGCATGCACCCATATTGATTTATCCGGCCATCCGCCACCATCCGGTGTGTGGCAAAGGCGGCAACGCGCGACACACGAGCGCGCGCGCGCGCGTGCAAAAAAAACGCATCCTGGCATTGAAATTTTCCGCCACAGTTCGCAACGCGAAGGCGAGCGATCCGTTCCGTTCGGCCCCGCAGCTACGGAAGGGCCTAAGCGTGCGAGTTCGGGACCACACACACACACGCTCACACAAGCGAGCCGTTCACGATGGTGACATCGGGCTGCGAGGCTCACTCATCATCGAAACCGGTTCAAAATTTGTAATTTCGGGTGTGGGTCACATAAAAATTTGAATCTGCCTGTCTGTCGGGGAGCTTGGGTTGTCTTGGGATGGGATGGGCCGGATTAGATACATAAGGCGGTGGGCTGGCTCCTCCTCGTGGTTCACCGCGCGCGCCGCGCGTTATCTTCCGTTTGGTCCCACTCACGCACGCCCCGGTCGGACTTCGGCTGCAAGAAGTCGTCTGGTGGAGTGGCTGACTTGGTCCGGCACGGCGAGATAAACTGGGTGGGATGCGCGATTTCGTGCGCGTTTTCGGCGGGAGTGACGTTGGCGGTCCCCCTTCCAACCCGGCGCTAGGGATTGCAAAACCTTCCCGCGCGGATCATCCTTCCAAGCGCCTGGTTGCGGTCGCTGTGGTGGTGCGGTTGACGCTGGCGCGGAAGTGGACGGGGATACCAAGATCACCGACGCGGTGAATGTGTTTAGTATAAATAGAAACGCCAGCCCCAACACTGCTGTCAGTTGTCTAACGTAGCTCAACCGAAATAGCTCCATTTCTCGAGTGCGATCCGCTCCGCAAAAGCAAACAAACACCATCTCCAAACATGAAGTTCGCCGTTGTGTTCGCCGCCGTTCTGGCCGTTGCCCTCGCCGCCCCCGCCGATGAGCGCGATGCTCAGGTGCTGAAGTTCGAGAACGATAACCTGGGTGTCGATGGCTACAACTTCCAGTGAGTACCTGTGATCGCCTGTGATCGTCTGTGTTCTGTGCCGTGCCTGACTTGTGTGCAACCTGACGTGATCCGTGTGACTGATGCCGTAACTTTTTGCCTTCCGCGCTACAGGTACGAGACCAGCAACAACATTAACCGCGCCGAGTCCGCCCAGCTGAAGAGCTTCGGAGATGACGTCGCCGCCCTCGTCGTGCGCGGCTCGTACTCGTACACCGGCCCGGACGGTGTCGTCTACACCGTGAACTACGTCGCCGACGAGAACGGATTCCAGCCGGAGGCCCCGCACATCCCGCGTCTGTAAAGTGGCCCGTGATACTACTGTCCTTCCCGACCCTTTCTTCCTCGAGCTCCCACTATGGATCCTGTACCCATCCGCACTTCCTCCTCGCTAGCCAGCGAGCTGTTAGGTTAATGAAGCAGTCTTTGAGCGATTCTACCACTTCACCAATAAAAGCTGTGACCTGATTATGTTTTTTTTTAAACCACAAAAAACTACTTTAAATCCGGTGTGTTTCTTTCGTTTCGCCATCGTCGCCAGCCCTGCGGGCATAGAGTACATCTAGTAGGCAGGTGAAAATTGAATATCCCCTTCGCGACGGTCGCGAACAGCACCGCCTTCTAGATGTCTAATTAGTACGACGTCCTAAAGCGCCTACAGCGGACTTCGAAGTACAGTCATTATTCAGATTAAGCACCTCGTTCGCCGGTGCGCAAGGTGACCGTACGCTCATCAACATGATGTGATTTTAATCAATTTTCTGTCGCCGCGAAACCGTCAACGACGTCTTACGAGCGAATAATTTTCCCGATTATTGCACTCCACATTACCCGAGTCCTTCGGGTGGCTCACCGCAACCTTCTCAACCCTGCGACCTTACCACCCTGACCGGCCGGGATAAAGATGTCCCCGGGGATAGAGTGCGGTGGCGCACTGCAGCACAAAACTCCAGGGGATGGCACCGAAGATGACGTAGTTCCGATATGGAGCCGTTCGATCGGACGGTGGTATGCAAAAATTGCAATAATTATCCCTCGCCGCTGCTCGGTGCTCATATTTCAAGCACGCCGGGGGTCTCTCTACCTTCGGGCCTCGAAGCCGGCCGATAAACAGGCACTCCAGCCTTCGGTCGCTCGTAAATAGCCGATGCGAAAGGAAATACCCACTGCGAAGCGGGCTTTAAGTGCGCGATAAACCGTACGGACGACACCCGGGAGCGTATTGTGGCCGCCGAAGATTGATCGAAGATGGCACCGGGTATAATGCACCTCATTTAACGAGTGAGTTAAAGTCAGCGTGCGGCTAAATTTGGACTGTCGTGTTCGGTAAGTTTCCTCGTAAACTAGAGTAAACTGCTGCTCGTGGTGCGATGCGGAGGAGGAAGACCTGTCGCCTGCGCGCTGTTTGGCCGTGGCTGCTACCAGGCAGATGTCACCCGCCAAGGCTAGCAGAAGGTTCCAACGAACGAACGATCGAATATGAACTATTTTAACCACCACGCTCGTTGGATTTTGTGGAAACGAAGCTTTCGAATGGTACTAAACGGCTGATCTTTCTTTAACGGCTCATCAATGTTGGTGCTATTTTAAGACGCTGCTCGCCCGCTGATGACCTGAAGGTTGAGGCTCTGATATGCCCGTTCCCGTGTCGCGCGGTTCGTTTGGTGACTCGGTTGAAGGTCCCACACTCCGCTTTATTGCCACACCGAAGCAACTATCCGTGGGCACGTCACGCAAGGAAGCATCATTCTTGTCGGCTGGTCGAAAAGCTCATCATCGTACCGCCGTTAAACGTGTCGCCTGCGACCCCCCCCCCCCCAAAAAGGGAGTGCATCATTAACTCGTTATCGGGCCGTTTTGTGGCTTTGGCCAGACGAGATGGTGTGAGGTGATTTCGGGCTGCCGTTCCGTTCATTGTTGGAAGCCCGTGCATTATGTTACAACGAGGTGAAGGGCCGAAAGCCCACCCATGGGGTGTTATGGGAGTCATTAGAGCTATGATTGTATCGAATTATAGTCATTAAATGCGTCGATCAGACAACTTTAACTGAAAAGGATGTATGTATAGTTGTACTAGCATGACTCTTTCAAGAAGATTCCTTCATATGGTGATTCAGAGTAGGATCTGTATTGATGTAGTTTTATCAATCCAACGTGTTTTTGTACTCCCTCCAACCTCTCCAAGAAAGATCTGAACCAAAACATAATGACAGATAATATTTTACTGATATGATAAAGAATAGTTAAAATATCAAACAGACTTCTTTAATATATTACAACATACATTAAACCAGAATGTTGATGTCTCTCCTCGTTGGAGATATGAGAATTTGATATCAAAACAAGCTTGTGTCAAAATGACAGACAGGCATTGCAGGTCCAGAGTGAGATGAGCAGATGGCGTTGATTCTTTCACTAGACTTGCAATAGGCCATGAACTTGGCTTTCATATGAGATAACATCACATTCAAATTGAAAGCAATACTTTAAAACGAATATACGAATGACTACCAACTAACAAAGGATACGTTCCATGGCTGCAGCTTGTCTTCACCTGCGCTTGATACAACCGCGCTTTCAAATTCAAATCAAACGAATAACATCGATCCGCGATTTTCTAATGCCAACCGTAACCGCCTAAAGGTATGCAATCTGAAGCTATACACACGTTTACTTTCACGTTCCCGGCTGCTTGAAAAGTTTACTTTTATGTCGCATGATTTTTTGTCTCATTCCGCACGAAACCGCTTAGAAAATATTATTTGACCAGAAAAAGCAAAGAAAGAAGAAAAGGATGTCACCCTCTCGGTTACGTGCCACAATAACTACTGGCCACACATTACTCAACCGGCGCATCCTACGCAGTGACTCAGCGTGAATTTACCAGTGCCGACAACAATCACGTTTTTTCGCCGTCGCCTGACTTAGTATGCACCCGATTGCGTGCACATTAATTTCATCTCTCGTTGCGAGCGACGATCGTTTCAAAGGGGGAAAATAAAAACCCACTCTCACTCGCGCACGACCAAAAATCGTTTCACGTTCCACAGCCGGAAGCTGGATGCATACTGGCGGCGGGTGCGTACTTCCCGACAACCTCCAAGAATTGTGACGCTGGTGTGACGCGCTCGAGAGAGAAAAAAAAAGAAAGCAAACAACCAACACCAGGAATTGCATTGGAAGCGCGATGTGTCAACCGAATCTTCTCAATATTCGTCCACCCGAAGGTCAACAGACTGGGCAAATATGCTCCGGCCGGCCGAGTGGTGTCCACGCAACGTGCGGACAGTTCTTGGTTGGGCCGGCCCCGGGGTGCTTTGATGAGTACATGGCAATCAAAATATTAGCCCAGCGTGGCGTGGATGGCGAGTTGCCGGCAGTCTCGACACGGGCAACGTCGACAGGCTTAGTTTTAAGTCGCGCGTATCGCGCGATTCGATAGCCGTGCGTCGCGGACAACCGGTTCCACCTTGGGAGGAGTAGGGAGATGATGGAGTTTTTGGCAACTGGCCCGACCTGTCCGTGCTCGACGAAAGTGAAGGTGAAGATGAGCACTTCGGGGCTGTGTGCGTGTGTGGTTGTTGCGCGAGATGGGTGTGCTGCCTCTTAGCACCGCTCGCGAAGGTTATGAGATCGAAAGTAAGCCCGGGCCGTGAAGGTAAGAACGGACCGGATCGAAGTAGGAAGGGAAACCAATTTCTCCCTACAGCCCACCGCGAATCGTTGAACTTGACACTGATATACTACAGGTGGCTGCTTTCCATAATCAGCCACTTATCTTAAACGACGCCAAAAGTCATCACCTGTACAGCGATATCTTGATACTTGATGCCGGCAGAACGAAATCCATTTCAGGTGTGGTTCCGCAAGACAGAGAGAGAGAGAGAGAGAGAGAGAGAGAGAGTGGGAGTCACAGAACGACAAACATCGAAAAAAGGTGCCAAGTGAGGCAGACTCCTGGCAAACTGGTTTAGATTTATAATCAGCAGATCACCCGCCACCTACCCCATGCTGGGGCTCGGGGGCCAGGGAGCAAAGATTTGATATCTTTCTTCTTACCTATTTTGCATAAACGATCCCACGGAGGGGTTATGATGGCAAAAAAGATAAACAAGAACATTATGATGAACGTTCTCTATCAATGTAACGTTCGTTCTGCGTCGTCTGTAACACATCGGAACATGTTTTTCGACCGTCCGGACGTTAAAGGTGTTGAGTAAATTACTGGACGCATATTGAAAGCATGGAAGACCAGAATAAACAAGAGAAAACTTTGACTTGAATTAATTAGCCCGAACCAGTAGAAACCCATCCTGGATCATCCGACCGTTTGGCAAACACGAAATCGAACGTTCTACTTGCCGGGAACTAGTTTTACTGATTGGCACATGGCCTAGGCTGTGTGAAATGGAAGCATTTAGAACCTTTGGAACAGGTTTTCGGTTGCGTTGCCGGTTTCGCAGACGATTGGCGCATCACAACACGTATCAATAACCCGACCGATCAACGATTTTCGATAGTGGTAATTTGTTTCCTCCCCGGCACGAATCTTATCGCATCGCGACAGACTCTGAGGGAGCATCCGTTCAATATTCACGAGTTCCGCAGAGCTTGTGCTAAACGATTTAGATGGTTTTTCTTGTGCGTGTGTACAGCAAAATCCGAATAATATGTTAGAAATCAACACAACGTCCCAAAACGACACTAAATCCATCACACGCAACCTGGCCGAAGTAATCCAGGATCAAAACTGGATCGCCGCTCCTTTATCGCAGTGAGACGCGCATTAAGGTGATGACCTTTCGCAGTCAACTCTCCCGGCTTGATGTATTAATAAGCGATGCAAATTCTCACAACCCCGGCACGGAAAGTGATCTTTCGCTTCACATCTTGTTCCGGGCTGAAGAAAGACCGCGCGCGGATCGTTCTGCGGGCGTGTATTGCGAAATCCAATCGACTCCACCTGTGCAGCGCCTGTCCGACGTGAAATACGGCGCACAGATTCGGTGTCCCAGGGGTCCCTCGGGTCGTAACTTTAATTTCGGCTAATGCTTATGCTAATGAGCGAGCGATTTTATCAATGAAACGGAACGTGTCACAACGGGCAGTGGCTGCGGTAGTGGAGATCTCGGACAACCGTCCTAACTGCAGGTCGTTTTGTAGACATCCTGGCCCCAGCGAACGAGAGCGAGACGAAGATCTCGCGCGCAGTGTTGCCAGTTTCTGCGACCTTTTGCCAAAAACCTGTACGCCCAAAAAGCACCGCCCAAGATGGGTTGAGAATCGAGTGCAAGAGGAACAGGCCAACTGGCGACGGCAGAGCGCGTGTGACACCTCCGGGGTGCCCGGTCGACCCGTCGTCTGTAACACATCGGAACATGTTTTTCGACCGTCCGGACGTTAAAGGTGTTGAGTAAATTACTGGACGCATATTGAAAGCATGGAAGACCAGAATAAACAAGAGAAAACTTTGACTTGAATTAATTAGCCCGAACCAGTAGAAACCCATCCTGGATCATCCGACCGTTTGGCAAACACGAAATCGAACGTTCTACTTGCCGGGAACTAGTTTTACTGATTGGCACATGGCCTAGGCTGTGTGAAATGGAAACATTTAGAACCTTTGGAACAGGTTTTCGGTTGCGTTGCCGGTTTCGCAGACGATTGGCGCATCACAACACGTATCAATAACCCGACCGATCAACGATTTTCGATAGTGGTAATTTGTTTCCTCCCCGGCACGAATCTTATCGCATCGCGACAGACTCTGAGGGAGCATCCGTTCAATATTCACGAGTTCCGCAGAGCTTGTGCTAAACGATTTAGATGGTTTTTCTTGTGCGTGTGTACAGCAAAATCCGAATAATATGTTAGAAATCAACACAACGTCCCAAAACGACACTAAATCCATCACACGCAACCTGGCCGAAGTAATCCAGGATCAAAACTGGATCGCCGCTCCTTTATCGCAGTGAGACGCGCATTAAGGTGATGACCTTTCGCAGTCAACTCTCCCGGCTTGATGTATTAATAAGCGATGCAAATTCTCACAACCCCGGCACGGAAAGTGATCTTTCGCTTCACATCTTGTTCCGGGCTGAAGAAAGACCGCGCGCGGATCGTTCTGCGGGCGTGTATTGCGAAATCCAATCGACTCCACCTGTGCAGCGCCTGTCCGACGTGAAATACGGCGCACAGATTCGGTGTCCCAGGGGTCCCTCGGGTCGTAACTTTAATTTCGGCTAATGCTTATGCTAATGAGCGAGCGATTTTATCAATGAAACGGAACGTGTCACAACGGGCAGTGGCTGCGGTAGTGGAGATCTCGGACAACCGTCCTAACTGCAGGTCGTTTTGTAGACATCCTGGCCCCAGCGAACGAGAGCGAGACGAAGATCTCGCGCGCAGTGTTGCCAGTTTCTGCGACCTTTTGCCAAAAACCTGTACGCCCAAAAAGCACCGCCCAAGATGGGTTGAGAATCGAGTGCAAGAGGAACAGGCCAACTGGCGACGGCAGAGCGCGTGTGACACCTCCGGGGTGCCCGGTCGACCCGAACGGCGAACGTGATATCCGTTCTTTCAGGGGAAATAAAATTTGACACGAGATGCTGGCAGCGAATTAGCATAAGATATTAGCTGCTAGATGGAGCACACATTTGCACATTCGCCCGATCCCGTGGTCCGAGAAGGCGACCGTATATAAAACGACCCGATGCACGGGTTGGGCCAACGAATTGTGTTCCCAACCTTCGACCAGTACGGTTCACGCATCCCAGTTCTGCTCCCACCCAAGCGCACGATGAAGACCCTGATCGCGTTCGCCCTGCTCGCCGTCTTGGCCGTGGCCGCCAACCAGAACGCCAAGACGCTGCGCTACGAGAACGTGCAGGACGGCGATGCGAGCTACAAGTTCGCGTGAGTATTCCAACACCGGCCAGATTGGGTCTCTTCCGGCGGTTAAGAGATTGACGAAACGGCTTCCTTCCCTCACCAGGTTCGAGTCGGACGATGGCATCGCGCGCCAGGAGCAGGGTGAGCTGAAGACCGAGCAGGAAGGCATGAACGTGCAGGGTAACTTCAAGTTCGTCGCCGACGATGGCCAGGAGTACGAGGTGCAGTACGTCGCCGACAGCCAGGGCTTCCACCCGGAGGGCGCTCACATCCCGAAGGAGTACGTCGAGAAGGTGCCGAGCCTGTAAGAGAACGGCGGCGTTGCAGTTATCGTGATACCATCCCCTTTTTCCCGTGCCACAAATAGAGTCGGTCTGGTGTTCTGTTTTTGAGAGCAGCGGCTACACACAAAAAAAAAACCGTGAATGCAAGTTTTTGAAGGATTTTTCGCAAGATGACAACTAGAATTAGCCATTTTCACACATCGCGAAGAACAATAACAATCGCACGAGTGTGCAAACACCCGTGATGGTCATGGCACACTATGATCGCAAACATCGCTGCTCGAACGTCATCCGCAGCACTTCCTGGATCTTCCGATGTATGCGGTAGTGTTGCGGATTGTTTGCTCGACAAATTCCCATTTGACGACCGCTGGGGACATGAAGAATTTTGCACAATATTGCATGTTTCAACTCTGCAGCATGGGATAAAAAGCAATTCGATAGGCAAACATGTTCATTCCGATGCAAATTTATGGAACATACAGTAGTTTGACTTTTTCAAGTTTTCCTAGGTACGTTTATTATCATTTTTTATGTCACAAACTAGCTGCATTGTATATGTGACGATATTGTATGGCAGGCCAATATTGAAGATGACAGACGTTCAAATATAAAGGAATAATGCGTACAACTATCTGCACAAGACTACATCATGCATCTGGCAACATCATGAGTCCAATATGTATGCCCGTTGGATGACCACAACCCGTAACTTCGTTGTAGCCATCCACATTCGCTTAGCAGATAGAACAGAACCAAACAAGGATGGACCGTTGACGTTGGAACTTCTTCTTGAAATAGACTTAAAGACTCAAAATAAACTTATAGTGAACTCGTCTTACTTATTTAAACCTTTTTTTACTGATGTTCTTGTTTACTTGTTTCACTGTTCTTCTTGTTTCTTGTGTGTTGTAGTCTTTTGGCTCATAGCCCAGCAATTCAAGACGCTATCAAATTAACAACAAGCATATGTTCAGAAAGTTTGCCGAAAAGAATACTCCAATTACCCAAGCGTTTCTATTACGGAATTCTATTATACATCGAATGCAACTCAGGGGGATATCTGTAACACCAATCTGTTGCATACTTTTAGGCGTAGTTTTCATTTGTCAGCTCAAATGTATGCAATCTGTACGATACGAAGTCTTATAACTCGCCATTAACGCTTTATTAGTTTATTTTTATCAAGATTCCTGAGTGGAAATGTCAAAAATGGTAAAGATTAAACACAAGAAATTGTACAAAAAATACAAGCTATGCAATAATTTGGCAGATAATGTAGTTAATTCTGTCATGTCTCCGTCATGAGTATATCCTGATCATTATTTCTGCACATCATGCTCATTTTGCTTGTTGATTATGATTTCCGTTTGTTTATTGCCGATCAGGTGTGCGACTCTTCCAAAACAAAAAACAACAAAACCATGCATTCAAAACGGCCAGTCAAAACTGCCGAAGCTCAAGAATAGTAGGAAAGTTTTGACCAGCAAACGGGTAGAAAAGCACAAACACGACGATGAGAGCAAATACACCCCGAAAGCGGTGGAGTGCCACGGCGCAAGGGCAAGGAAGATCGATCCGACCCGAGAGGAGGAGATCCTCTTTCGCTGACCGAGCAGGAAGGCATGAACGTGCAGGGTAACTTCAAGTTCGTCGCCGACGATGGCCAGGAGTACGAGGTGCAGTACGTCGCCGACAGCCAGGGCTTCCACCCGGAGGGCGCTCACATCCCGAAGGAGTACGTCGAGAAGGTGCCGAGCCTGTAAGAGAACGGCGGCGTTGCAGTTATCGTGATACCATCCCCTTTTTCCCGTGCCACAAATAGAGTCGGTCTGGTGTTCTGTTTTTGAGAGCAGCGGCTACACACAAAAAAAAAAACCGTGAATGCAAGTTTTTGAAGGATTTTTCGCAAGATGACAACTAGAATTAGCCATTTTCACACATCGCGAAGAACAATAACAATCGCACGAGTGTGCAAACACCCGTGATGGTCATGGCACACTATGATCGCAAACATCGCTGCTCGAACGTCATCCGCAGCACTTCCTGGATCTTCCGATGTATGCGGTAGTGTTGCGGATTGTTTGCTCGACAAATTCCCATTTGACGACCGCTGGGGACATGAAGAATTTTGCACAATATTGCATGTTTCAACTCTGCAGCATGGGATAAAAAGCAATTCGATAGGCAAACATGTTCATTCCGATGCAAATTTATGGAACATACAGTAGTTTGACTTTTTCAAGTTTTCCTAGGTACGTTTATTATCATTTTTTATGTCACAAACTAGCTGCATTGTATATGTGACGATATTGTATGGCAGGCCAATATTGAAGATGACAGACGTTCAAATATAAAGGAATAATGCGTACAACTATCTGCACAAGACTACATCATGCATCTGGCAACATCATGAGTCCAATATGTATGCCCGTTGGATGACCACAACCCGTAACTTCGTTGTAGCCATCCACATTCGCTTAGCAGATAGAACAGAACCAAACAAGGATGGACCGTTGACGTTGGAACTTCTTCTTGAAATAGACTTAAAGACTCAAAATAAACTTATAGTGAACTCGTCTTACTTATTTAAACCTTTTTTTACTGATGTTCTTGTTTACTTGTTTCACTGTTCTTCTTGTTTCTTGTGTGTTGTAGTCTTTTGGCTCATAGCCCAGCAATTCAAGACGCTATCAAATTAACAACAAGCATATGTTCAGAAAGTTTGCCGAAAAGAATACTCCAATTACCCAAGCGTTTCTATTACGGAATTCTATTATACATCGAATGCAACTCAGGGGGATATCTGTAACACCAATCTGTTGCATACTTTTAGGCGTAGTTTTCATTTGTCAGCTCAAATGTATGCAATCTGTACGATACGAAGTCTTATAACTCGCCATTAACGCTTTATTAGTTTATTTTTATCAAGATTCCTGAGTGGAAATGTCAAAAATGGTAAAGATTAAACACAAGAAATTGTACAAAAAATACAAGCTATGCAATAATTTGGCAGATAATGTAGTTAATTCTGTCATGTCTCCGTCATGAGTATATCCTGATCATTATTTCTGCACATCATGCTCATTTTGCTTGTTGATTATGATTTCCGTTTGTTTATTGCCGATCAGGTGTGCGACTCTTCCAAAACAAAAAACAACAAAACCATGCATTCAAAACGGCCAGTCAAAACTGCCGAAGCTCAAGAATAGTAGGAAAGTTTTGACCAGCAACCGGGTAGAAAAGCACAAACACGACGATGAGAGCAAATACACCCGAAAGCGGTGGAGTGCCACGGCGCAAGGGCAAGGAAGATCGATCCGACCCGAGAGGAGGAGATCCTCTTTCGCTGGGGCAAATTTGCATCACAAATTTGGCGGACCTTGAACGCGGTCTAGGTTTTTTGATGTCCACCCCAGGGGTGGCTCGGGAAGAGTGTGTTCTCCGCATGGGCCACCCGAAAGCGGTGGAGTGCCACGGCGCAAGGGCAAGGAAGATCGATCCGACCCGAGAGGAGGAGATCCTCTTTCGCTGGGGCAAATTTGCATCACAAATTTGGCGGACCTTGAACGCGGTCTAGGTTTTTTGATGTCCACCCCAGGGGTGGCTCGGGAAGAGTGTGTTCTCCGCATGGGCCGTTGATTATTTCCTCACCCGCCCCGTTCTTGCTCGCTTGCCGGGAGGGAAGACAGGTTTCCACGCCAATAAAAATCCGCCAGCCGCGCTTTTCTAAAGTCCGCATCGTGCGGATGCGTTGCGGAGTCGATCATCGTTCCGCGCGCCAAACATAGATGCGATGTTAATTTTAACATTTGAATATGATCTAAAATTAAACACGCAAACATGTAGGACGGCACTGGGGTGGGCCCAGCGCAAGGGTAGGGTGGTCCCGCGTAACAGGTATCGGTTCTAGTGGTGCGGTGGGCAACAGCTTGCTGCTGCTCGCGCCGACCCGAACCAGTTAGGAGGGCGCGGTTTGTGCAGAAAACAGCGATGATCCAATACATCGCCGTGGAGCCGAGACATTAGGACCAGTTTTCCCTTTCGTTTCGGTTTCCGGATCCAGCACGCACGCAGCCGAGAACTTCGAAACCGAACCTCCTTTCGAAGTCGTTTTATGAGTGTTTTTCTGGTTGAAACAGACGGATGCCTTCGCCGGAAAAGGCCATCAACTAGCTGGATCACATTTCGAGGGGGGACCCATCGAACAGATCATGTGAAGATGCCGTGATGCTGTTGGCTTGAAGGACGCAGTCGAGTTTTTAAGGGCTCCAAAAACACACTGCGAGAGGAGTGAATGATGGATTCGGTTGATAAGCGAGGTTAGTCTGGCCTGTTTCAAGGTCAGCGCTGGAAAAATATGGTGCGTCTTCGAGAGTTCGGTTACACCCGAGCGATGATAACAGCGCGGCTCGAACGTATGCAACAAGTTGATCGCACGCGTATGTGTTTGTGTGCGTGCGCTCTACCCCATGCGTCAATTTATGCTAATCGGATTAAGCGATTCAAAGTCGGGGTGGTCAGTTTCAGGCCGGACAGGACAGGTGGACTCGACGGCGTGTCGAGCTATGGCGATCGAATGAGAAGAACCGAAAGCAATATCGTCCTCTTAGCGGCGGCAGATAATCCTCAAACAGTTAGTTAACAAATATCGCCTAAAGTAGGCTTAGGCATGTCGGGTTTTGCACCAGCGCATTAGAACCTGTGCAAAATGCTCCAAGCCGGGTCGCTTTGTTGCGATTTTCTTTTTTCGGCGTTTGTTTTACGACGTCGGACATTTTTCGCCCATAAAAGTCGCCTTGGCGAGGTGGCGTATTGGCGCGATAGAATCTTGATTAGTCTATTGAGGTAACGCTGTAGGAAATCACGGTGCTTTTGTTGGAAAAAATAATGGAAGGTCAAAGTGACTAAAGTAACGATGACGCATGATTAAGTTGCAACTGGTGTGATTGTGATCCAGAAGAACCACAAAAAATGGCTACCAGATCCAATGTTTAACATTTTCCAAACAACAAAAATCATTATCGTTTGCATTTGTTTTATGTGTAAAGTTCAAGGTCATCTTGGGACATTCAATCGTCCACTAAATCCCATTCTAAGTAAGCAGAACATATTCGGATATACTAGTATGTAACTATAATATACTACAGTCCAACTATAATATCTACAGAGTGTCTTAATGCGCAGTTTAAGGTCTTAATTCCGTTGAAAGTATGCACACTACACTACTTCGATAACTACCTGTTTGTTTGTCTTGTTTTATCAACATTTTCAACTGAAATAAAGTTAGCTATATCTCTAGAAGTTGTGCTTTCTAACAATCTTTTAGTTTTCAAGAAAAATGTCGACAGAAATACATATTTAGAGTTTGAACTCTATCTGCCTAGAATGAAGTTAGCCTTCATTTTTGACTGTGAAGTATTGTAACAATCTTGATCTTTTGAACGCGCTAATTGGTTTCGGAATCTGGACCGATGATCGGTGATTTGGGCGTTGTTTGTTCATTGCGTCGGGTCGCTACCCACTGGCATGTGTGTGTGTGCGCGTGTGTTTGTTTTCCAATTTTCAATGTCATCCACCGCCACTGGGAAGATCGTTGGGCAACTCGGTGTGCCCTTTGGTTTATCAATATTTATTCAAACACCGGTTGTCACGAAGTGCTCTCTCTCTCTCACACACCAACTCATTCGCTCTCTCTTTTCTCCCCAACACAGCTTCGAAACCAGCGACGGACACCAGCGCCAGGAGCAGGCTGAGCTGAAGAAACTGGGCGATGACGTTGAGGCTCTGGTCGTCCGCGGCTCGTACTCGTTCACCGGTGACGATGGTCAGGTGTACACCGTCAACTACGTCGCTGATGAGAACGGCTTCCAGCCGGAGGGTGCCCATCTGCCCACGGTCTAGACGGTGGTCCCTAGCAGCAGCGGAAGCTTTCCACCAAACACCAACACGAAGCTGACGAGGAACACCACACCACCACCACCAGCCGCGGCCAGTAGTATAGTTCAAGGTAACGCAAGGCCATCGAATGGTGTGGCTCCTTGCGCGGCGGACCGGGATCGCCGAAAGTTTTAATGAATCGCTGCTCATTTCACACAAATTGTTAATGATATGCAGTTTAATCGGTTTTCCTCCACGTTTAGTGTCATCGGGCCCGGAGGGGGATGGATGATTATTTATGCTCGCGATACGATAGGCGAGATACGTGCACTGCTGTTAGCGGCGTGCAACAAAGCACGTGTGGCGAGGACGATTCACACACGGACAGGATAAATGGGTGGGAGTTAAATACAAGAGTTCATTATTCTAACACGATTGGAACATCGCGCCGACCCGACCCGACGTCATCAAACCAGGCATCGCACAATCGCACGGTTTGTGGAAAAGGTGCGGGCTTTTCTTCGCCCCTCTGCGCCAGAAGATGCGACCGAGTGGAGTTGTCGAGAACCGCCGAACATTGCGCCTCGCCGACTAATACGTTCTTGGCCGCCGTCGGGGTAACAGGTCACCTGTTGAGCGGCTTTATCACTTGCCTCTCGGATCGACGCACGGCGTAACGTGAGCTTCTGATGGGTCGAAAGAGTTGAACAAGTGTGCGTGTGTGTGTGAAGAAAACCGACGATTCGAACAAGTGCTGTGATATATGGGATGCCACAGGGTCCAAGTGCGAGCGAGCCCATCTGCGGTTGAAGATACTGATCGTGATCGTGTCGTGTGACGGATACGGAAAGCGAGAGTGACATCGGACAGTAATTAGTTAAGTCGACTGTGCTCAACCATGGAGGCGAGGGTTCTGGTAAGGAGGCAGGATAAACTGTGATAAACATTTTAAAATTAAATTTAAATTTACTAAACAAAACATTCGCATCGCAATTCACACGAAAGCTCATCGATTTTATGATCCTCCGGTGACGATAAATCAAACCCTATAATGAAGTCACATCCTCCACATCTTCCAAAAAAAACTCCAAAAGGCCACACGACTGTTTTGGTTTGTTTACAACCCTTTCGCGATATCATAACGTGACGATAGCGTTGTTTTTCAAACACTCAAACGACACTCGCCCGCGGTCAGTTGATGAAGACGCCAACACGGTCGTAAAAAGTCGAGAAACGCGCCCACCAATTTTCCCGCCGTGTCAAACGCCGCCTGAATGGGCTCGATTTGACACCACCACGGAGCCACGGAGCAGCTGGGTGGTGGTAAACAAATTTACATAAATCACAATTTGCACCTGTAAATAGCATTACTGCTTCGGGGCGCGAGGAGCACATGATCCGATCGATCGTGCTCACGGATGGTGCTGCAATGAAAACGAAACCTTCGCTACTACTTGGGAAAGGCAGCAGCACATCCGGGTTTTCGGTGGATGGAATCCCGGGAGCTGATCAAACAGAAGCTTCTCCTAGACGCACTTGCACTACTCACACGCAGGTTTTTACTGATGTTTTTCAGTGAATAATGATAGACGGGACGGATCCCAATTTATCGGTAGCGCTGTACATGTACACAGACGAGGAAGTTGGGTTGGTCAGAATTAAGCAAATATTTGCCCAACAAACGCTTGGACGGGTACCGGACGAACCGTTGCGATTGCATCATACGGTAATTTGTGCCGAAATTATACATTCCAACAACTCGTTGTACACGTTTGTGTGTGTGTTGGTTTCTGCAAAATCACACAGAATTGGCAGAATTGGAAGAATGTATTGGCTCGCGACACATGTTGAGCTGAAACTTGAATTTTGGATATAATTTTTGCTTGATTTTCTAGAATCGCGCACATAAACGAAGACTGGATATCTAAACTTGACTAAATGCAACCGAGAGTACATAGTTGCAAGTAACTCTGCGCCTGCTTGTTTGTCCAACGAATTATCACACAATCGCCACCGAAACGTGTCACTGGATCGGTTTCGCACCAAGGCACCAGGCAACGTTTGCTCAACTACTTGACCTTACACGAATTTTATCGATCGCTTCTAAGCCTGAGATGCACCGATAGTTGACAATGTAGTTGCGGTACGATACTTCGCAGACTCCCTTGACTCCCGCGACTCCCTATCCCTATCAAAGGCCCGTCTCCCCCGAACAACGAACAGCTGACGACGTGCTCCATTGATCCAAAAGGCCGCAAGTCTTACCCTATTGGCAATCCCTTCCCCCCCAAAAAAACAGCGAAGATACGGGCCCTTGTCAGATGTGAAATGTCATCTTTCCTTGAGGGGGCCCGCACCGAGCGTACGCCGCCGTTCCATTCATCAAAACCTCGATTCGTATCGAACCCTCTGCCCAAGATCGTGTTTAGCATATGCACATAAATATCGGCACCGGGCCGAGAGCGCCGATCGGATGGTACCGGAGTGATAAAGCAGTCATCGCCACTCGATGCAATTTTCACGACAATGTTACCGTGGTGGTGGCGGCGTTCTCCGCCACGTTTCATCGAGCCGCACAAACGGCTGATCGCGTCCATCATCGGACACCTCCGCGTACGGCTCGGGTATGCAGTGACATCGGCAGCATGCGGCTCGTTAGAGTTAATTATTCGAGAAAAAAACACCTAGCATCGCTCAAGGGTGAGGCTTGGTTGGCTCATCTGCCCGAGGGGTTAGAGCTGGGCATGTACTTGTCGTGATTCGCTCGCATGTTTGGATCATAACTTGGTGCACTCAAGAGAGGTGCTGATGGCGAGCTAATGCGTGACGAAGATCTAGCTGCTCCGTGACGGATCTGGAAGCGGCGACAAATAGTTTCGATGTCGTTACTTTATCCGATAGATTCTTTCACAGTTGTTGTTTACATATTGAAGCATATATAATTAAGATCATAAATTGCTCACGAAATGTCAACTGTCATGGAAATTCAGATGCAAGTTGTTGTCATTAGAGTATATATTATGCAGAATATTCTCTTTGGAAAATAAATGTGTATATCTTAGGCGCAAGACAACATATTGATTTATCTAAAATAAAAAGCGTTTAAGAAGAGTTTGCGTAATGAATATTGCATAACTTTGGGCGTAATTCGGGTTTAACAGCCCAAAAGTATGCATTTTTTGTGAATAAAACAATTTTTAGTACAAATTGTGTACATGAACTAGTAAAGAAAAAAACTTCGATTTCTCATAAAGGTGTTGTGCAAGAATTTGATAGAGTATTGGAACTTTGATCAAACTCTTCTACCTGTTCAGAAAAACAACGAAAATTCCCACACTTCCAACCAAATGACCAACCCAAACGATGTGATGGAATTAAGCTCAATTTGAATTAATAACCCCATTCGACGAAACTAAACAACTCACACGATAACGGTAGCATGATTCTAACGACATTAAGTTCATCACCCGACCATCATTCTCGGCTAATCACGCTACATAAGCCATTAACGCCGCCATCATCGCCGGATCAGCCGGACAAATTCGCCCGGATCGAGCGCGATCGACATAAACAATCCCCGGGCCGAACTACCGAAAGATTTATGCGCAATACATATTCAACACCGGCCACGGTTCGGCCACGCTTGGCACCTCGTTTCCAGCCGCTGTGACTCACAGTCACGATGCTTCCGCCCTGCCCTGCGGGACTTTGAAGACCGGACGACACCTGTGTCCGGATGGAGCTCCGTGGCTTATGTCACCGCAGGCTCGATCCAATCAATTGGATAGATATTTGCTCCGGGCGGCAGGGAGATCTTTATGAACCTTTCAACCCACGGCCGAAACGCGCGATGTCTGATCGAAGAACGTGCGATACTTCATCTGTTGCTCCGTTCCGGATGGTTTGCGGCTATAAATCGATAAACTTTTATTGACACGACCACCCCACCTGGACCGGTCAACCTTAACCTGTGCACGGTCGTTTCCGCAGGTGGAGAAGATGGTTTTGGGGCCGAAACGGTGCAACATCTTCTCTGGATGACATTCCTGCCCGATGCACCGAAGCGGGATGAAGATGTTGGCATCATTTCCAAAACATCTCATCGCGAGCGAAATGGCAAACTTTGGAATCACATTAACATTTGGCAGAAGTTTGACGGGATTGGCTATCTGGAATGGCAGAGACATGACTCACAACGGAGATGACGGCAAATGACGCACTTTGCTTGAGTCGAGAAATAGCATCTTCCCAACAAATCATCTCACTAGGCCCACCTGCGTGCGGCAGATAATTCTGATAAAAGTTGCGCATTCCACCGTGCCGTACATGGCAGGACGGGTGGCGGAATTAGTGTGTGACCTAAGTCGTCTATCAACGGTTTTTATTTCAGATTATCATCCTGCTGCTCTTGACGATGGTGCGCGCCGCCTCGAAATACTACGACGGCCCGGTGCGACCGTACGAATTTGGATTTAACATCGAAGGACATCAGCACAGGAAGGAATCCAAAGGTTCGTTTGGTTACATTTGTTTGAACTCTGGCTCCAGCCCGCAATCAATTTGTTGCCTCGCGCGTTGTGTTTCCCCCCGGCTGCAGATAAAAACGGAATCATTATGGGCGAGTTCGGATTCATTACCGCCGACAACGTCTACCACGTCACGGTGTACGCCACGGACGCGGACGGGAACTTCAAGATCGTCAGCATGAAGAACTATAAACTAGGCCCAACGACACTGCCACCGCCTCCCTCTCCTCCTCGGACACCGCCGCCGACACTGCCTACGACAACGACGGCCGTCCCGGCCACAACCTCAACGACTCCTCAGCCCTTCCGTATCATCACCACCGCCAAAACGATCGTTCCGCTCACCACACCGAAGCCGTCGAACATTGCGGCCTGCTCGGGATGCAAAATTCCCGAACCCCCGACACCGTCCACGCAGCCTCCGCTGCCGGAGACAAGCACCCTGTACGTGCCACCGTTCAAGATCGTCAACAAGAACGACCTTGAGCCGGCGGGTGGTAAAACCACCCCGGGACCAGTGACTACGACCACGACCCCGGCGGTTTCGATGAGTGGCGCTTCTTCAGAAGCGCCCCAGGACGTGCCGCAGAAATTGGTCGAGCAGAGCTCGAAAGGGGCTCAGGAACGTCCGAAAACAGGTGGTGGCACGAGCGTGAAGGAAACTGCAACCGATCGAAGTCAACCGAAGCTAGACGAAAACAAATCGACGAAGCAACAGTCGGATGCGGAGCGTAAAGCGCCTAAAGGTATGCAATGTGCTGTTCGTGCTAGCAGAGTAGTCGCTATTCGACGCTTTATGTCGACTTTCTATCTATTCTCTCTTCTATTTGTCTCTTTCTTCTGCAAAAAAGACTCATCTCAATCCAACCCACCATCAGATGGCTCGAGCAAGGGTGGAAAACCCATCACCCACAGTGAAAAGGACGATCCGATGAAGCTGATCGAGCAGCACACGGCCAACATGATCCAGCACATCCTGAACGGGCTGCTGTACCGGTTCAACTACACCGCCGGCTACCACGGCCACCACGAGCAGGGCGACCGGCAGGGAAACAAGGAGGGCGGCTACTACTCGGTCGGCCGGGACGGCATCCGGCGCGGCGTCACCTACAAGGCGAACGAATTCGGCTACCAGCCCCACATCAAGTTCGAGAAGGTCAGCCCGGAGGAGACGCCCCGGGAGGAGACGGAGAAGCAGGCCGGGCTCAAGGGGTTCGACTTCAAGTGGTTCTACGGATCGTGAGTGTGACGGGCGCGCCGGAATAGAAAGTTCTCCGAAAGAATACTCAACTGGTCACTTTAAAACAACAGCGACGTACTGCCGTGCTTTTCTTTCTTTTTAAATGTTAAGAGACGAAAGTTAATCTTAAGATATTAATAAAATATATAGATTGAAGTATTCGACTTTAGGTAAGAAATGCAACCCCTTGTACACCTGTGCGGTCTTATCTGTAACGCTACGAATCCCAATAAAAGTGATAGGAAGGAACACCTTCAACAAAAAAACTGGTTGAGGAACTGGTTGGGTTTCGTTTCTGGTCCGAAAGTATTCAGTGTCAAGTGAATGGGTAGGATACAGAGATTCCAACTTTTACCGAAATGTACTGCGAAAACGAATCCAACTCAAAGCTCGGCATGAGCACAATAAGACAAAGGGAAAGAAATGAAGTTTTGTCCTTGATGTACTTTTTTAAAGTTGTTGGGTTTTTGGATATCTGATGCTTATCGGTCCTTCCACAAACTGCATTACGACGTACGTTTAACGAGCGTACGAGAATACAAACTTAGTCGAGGATCTTAGTCATCATTCTCTCTTTCTGTTATC
>KZ067189.1:22853-35284 GCA_002091845.1 Anopheles cracens | reverse complement strand
TGAACACGCTAATGAAGATAACAAGCAGTGGCGTCGGAACGGAAGCGCTCTTGGGAGGGAAGTGCTAGTGTGATCGTTGTGTGGGCCGTGGGTGCAATTTGTGCATCTGCGGTGTGATCATCATCACCCCGACGTCCGGCGTCCGCCGACGGTGTCTGTGGGTCTATGGAAAATTTGACGCACGCACGCGGGGCTTTGTGATGTAAGAATATTAGCCCCGGCACCCAGGCGGTCGTTCGGTCATCGGGCTAATCAGGCTCGAACCGGGCAACCCGAGACGCCCCGAAGCGTCCGATGACGAGCGGGCCGCATTTTCCGGCGCCCGGAGCGACGTTTTATTGAACCCCGTGGCGCAACACAAGAACCAGTGGACAGTTGGTTATGAAAATGTCGTAAAAATGCGCGCCCGTAAGGGGTGGAAAACTCGACTAAAGCAACCGAGCTCGGCACTCATTCTCTCTCCGCGGCGCACCGGAATCGCGAAACTCGTCGCCCGGTGCACGGTGCCCTGTGCGAGAGCCGCTGCGAAAGGGTGGTGACTTCAACGCAGCCGCAGACGACGAACGGCTCGCTCGCAGCGCTCGCACGCTCGCTCACTGGCGCGGACTCGCAACCAGACGGAAAAGCTTCGAGCAGCCCCGGTTCGGATCGGGTCAGTGTTGCTTTGGCCAGCACTCGGTACGGTACAGCGCCTGATTTTTCCCTCCCCGACAGCGAAGCGGGCACGCGCGCACAAGGAAGTCTAGGACCGGGCAAAAGCCAAAACCGATCGGACGGAAAATTGAAAAAACAGGCGATCGTCGCCGGGAAACCAAGCCCGGAAAGCGCCACGGTAGTGTAGTGTGTGTGTGTGTGTGATTGTGGAGTAAAAAAGAAAACGAAAAAGTCGGATTGAACACGCTAATGAAGATAACAAGCAGTGGCGTCGGAACGGAAGCGCTCTTAGGGGGGAAGCGCTAGTGTGATCGTTGTGTGGGCCGTGGGTGCAATTTGTGCATCTGCGGTGTGATCATCATCGCGCCGACGTCCGGCGTCCGCCGACGGTGTCTGTGGGTCTATGGAAAATTTGACGCACGCACGCGGGGCTTTGTGATGTAAGAATATTAGCCCCGGCACCCAGGCGGTCGTTCGGTCATCGGGCTAATCAGGCTCGAACCGGGCAACCCGAGACGCCCCGAAGCGTCCGATGACGAGCGGGCCGCATTTTCCGGCGCCCGGAGCGACGTTTTATTGAACCCCGTGGCGCAACGCAAGAACCAGTGGACAGTTGGTTATGAAAATGTCGTAAAAATGCGCGCCCGTAAGGGGTGGAAAACTCCGCTTTCCCGCTTTTTTTTCCTGTTCCACCGCGGGTGGGGAAAGTGAATCGGGCCGAAGAATAAACGAGTATCGCGCACGATCGTGCGAAAACAGGAGCTCGCGGTTTTGTGTGTGAATCCCGTGTTGTGTGTGTGTGTGTGTGTTTGTAGCAAGAGACGAGTTTGTTTGCGATTTTTTGTTTTGTTTCCAGCCTTTAATTTTTCCAAACTCTTCCGCAGCGCGTTGGTTGCTGCGAATGCTCAACGAGCCGATAAACGACGCGACAACCCACGGTACAAGCGCGTTGCAAGTGCCTTTGGTTTCCGTGCAGTGTGCGAAGTGAAGCAAACACAGCTCGATCGATGACAGAGCAGCATTAAACACGAAAAACCTCGACCAGCTTCGAACCGTGCGGCGGGCGTGAAGCTTCAGACAACTAGCCGGGGACCGTGGCCGGTTGATGGTTTGATTGATTTGCACTTTTAATTAGCCATCACTCGTCAGCTGGGCGCTGGGCGGAGCGATACACGGCTCGCTGGGACGCTCGGTGTTTGCCGGAGGAGGCCGGAATTGGGCGACGCGTGGAACGATCGTATTAAATCGACCGAAAATATGGGCAACATTTTCCTGCTCCTGTTCGGGTTGCAGCTGGTAAGTGATGGCTGGTAACTAAATTAAATTAGTTTATTGAACCGCGGGTTGATTGATGTGCAGCGGATCGGATCTTTGAGTTTATTTACATGGCGAAAATAAGGAATTCATAATGGGAGGAGTTTTGTTTCGATTTTTTTTATTATGACGCAGTATAAAAATGTCTTTTTTGCATTATTTTGTTTCAAGTATTTATCATAAGCTGTACAAATCTATAACATCTAAAGTTTGTTCTAAAAATGGTATCATATTATCCAAACATTAATCGGAATTGGTTAGTTGTAATCATAAGACTAGATTAAAACAACATTTATGCGATTTTTAAACAAAAGAGTATTAATAATGCCAAATTTACAGTTTTTTATGATCTTGAAAGAGCTTAAATTTCAACTAAACTTAGACTGGAGTCTCTGTTTTCCATAAATATTTCCTTGAAAGTCAAAATAAATTCACAAATTTCAATAAAAAAAATGCTTGAAACAAATAATACGACTGCAAAAAAAAAAACACTAAAATTCAAGTTTTTATGTTTTTATGCAGGTTTTAGCAGACGAAATAAAAAATGTTATATATTTAGTGGAACAGAACAGAATTCCTGTCCATAATTTTTTTCTTTTATCAAGTCTGCTGTCTTGAAAAGACAGTTGGTTATGAAAATGTCGTAAAAATGCGCGCCCGTAAGGGGTGGAAAACTCCGCTTTCCCGCTTTTTTTTCCTGTTCCACCGCGGGTGGGGAAAGTGAATCGGGCCGAAGAATAAACGAGTATCGCGCACGATCGTGCGATCACAGGAGCTTGTGGTTTTGTGTGTGAATCCCGTGTTGTGTGTGTGTGTGTGTGTTTGTAGCAAGAGACGAGTTTGTTTGCGATTTTTTGTTTTGTTTCCAGCCTTTAATTTTTCCAAACTCTTCCGCAGCGCGTTGGTTGCTGCGAATGCTCAACGAGCCGATAAACGACGCGACAACCCACGGTACAAGCGCGTTGCAAGTGCCTTTGGTTTCCGTGCAGTGTGCGAAGTGAAGCAAACACAGCTTGATCGATGACATAGCAGCATTAAACACGAAAAACCTCGACCAGCTTCGAACCGTGCGGCGGGCGTGAAGCTTCAGACAACTAGCCGGGGACCGTGGCCGGTTGATGGTTTGATTGATTTGCACTTTTAATTAGCCATCACTCGTCAGCTGGGCGCTGGGCGGAGCGATACACGGCTCGCTGGGACGCTCGGTGTTTGCCGGAGGAGGCCGGAATTGGGCGACGCGTGGAACGATCGTATTAAATCGACCGAAAATATGGGCAACATTTTCCTGCTCCTGTTCGGGTTGCAGCTGGTAAGTGATGGCCGGTAACTAAATTGAATTAGTTTATTGAACCGCAGGTTGATTGATGTGCAGCGGATCGGATCTTTGAGTTTATTTACATGGCGAAAATAAGGAATTCATAATGGGGGGAGTTTTGTTTCGATTTTTTTTATTATGACGCAGTATAATAATGTCTGTTTTACATTATTTTGTTTCAAGTATTTATCATAAGCTGTACAAATCTAGAACATCTAAAGTTTGTTCTAAAAATTGTATCATATTATCTAAACATTAATCGGAATTGGTTAGTTGTAATCATAAGATTCGATTAAAACAACATTTATGTGATTTTTAAACAAAAGAGTATTAATAATGCCAAATTTACAGTTTTTTATGATCTTGAAAGTGCTTAAATTTCAAACTAAACTAAGACTGGAGTCTCTGTTTTCCATAAATATTACCTGGAAAGTAAAAATAAATTCACAAATTTCAATAAAAAAAATGCTTGTAACAAATAATACGACTGCAAAAAAAAACACTAAAATTCGAGTTTTTATGTTTTTATTCCTCTTTTAGCAGACGAAGTAAAAAATGTTATATATTTAGTGGAACAGAACAGAATTCCTGTCCATAATTTTTTTCTTTTATCAAGTCTGCTGTCTTGAAAATGTTCACCAAAGATTGAAAACTCCTATCGATCAGGAAGATGAACAGAAATTTAGAACATGGTTTATTATGAGTTTTTTTGCTACAAATAATTTAAATAATGTTGTGTGCAACATATCCTATTCCAATACGACCAGAGAGAGAGAGCAACATTAAAACATACCCTTCTCTATTCTTGGATTGAGAATACAACGAAAACTTGAAGAGATAGCTGAAAACAATGTTCCACTAAGTTGTAGAGAATTACAAAATACGTCTGTGACGAAGCGCTTAATGCAGCTTACGAACAAGTGCAAATGTTCTGCTTCCGCTTCGCTCAAACTTCTACCATTTTCGTTTTCGTCATTTCTCTATTACTCACACCTATAAACATACACACTACAGCGAAGTGGAAGCAGAACATTTGCACTTGTTCGTAAGCGGTATGAAGCGCTTGTAAATCAACAGTCAATCGTAGCGAAAGGGGGGTCGGGCCGCAACTCTAGACGAGGGAATGAATTTTGGCACATTTTTTATACATTCTGTCACATATCTTATGTATGTCAAGGTAACTGGTGCATTGATACGATTGGTTTTCAGTTTTTGCGACGTTTTAGAAACGACAAACATCGCAAAAAAGCCATTTTCCGTCAACTTTAATTACTTTTTTGCATACCTTGCTAATTTCGAATTATCAATTGTTATACATGGTTCAAAAGGTTATGTTTTCAGCATTATGTCATAAAAAATTGGAACCAAAACATGCTACCAAAAAAATACTAAAAATCAAAATATACGAAATTCCGTGTTTTATGACTAAAAATCTCATAAAAGAAGTCATAATACATTTAAAAAATTCGTTCAAAAATATGCTTACATTCACCAAGATTGTGCAAAAGTTCCTGTATTTTTAATCGAATTTTAAAACAGTTATTTCTATCGAAAAAAAAAAGAATTTTCGTAAGTGGGCGTATAGTTATGTTACAAGGAGCGATTTTGACGGTGGTGAAAAAAATAGTAATAGTGTGTGTAAAAATGTGGAAAATTTGTCACAGACGTATTTTGTAGTTCTCTACAACTTAGTGCAACATTGTTTTCAGCTATCTCTTCAAGTTTTCGTTGTATTCTCAAAAAACAGGTGGGCGTATAGTTATGTTACGGAGTGTATTGAAAGCGAAAGTGGTACTTCCACATAAGAAGCCACCCGATCGGAAGTCACTTTTAAATTTGAATCGTAAATTTAGCTGACAAAATGCAACGATTAATGTAACACTAAGATCAAGATAGCGCCCCAATGGTCCACGCGAAAGGTGGCATGATTCACCCAAAACAAACCCCGAACCCTTTCGATTCTATCGCTCGCCGACGGCACGCCATACAATTAGTGTCATGAGCAACCGCACAATTAATATGTAATCATCATCTCGAACCGGGCGCGGGGTGGAAACGGTTCTCCGGCGGCGATTACCGGTACAAATTAGTTTAGAAGCACGAGCAGCAGTGTAATTAAGAGATGTTAACAATGATGATATTTACGTGGAAAAAATCTCTCTGACGAGCGGGAGAGGCAAACGATTGTGCATTATGGCTGCAGTGGAGAAGTCGCTTTTCGCTCCAATTAAACTGTTTCATCATTCTGGCCGGGTTTAGCGAAGCGGTTGGACTCCACATTCGTTACAAGGAACGTACTCTCCAAACCCTTTCCAAATGGAGCTCCCCGTAGCGGATGAAAATTGATTGATCCAGCTCGCACTCGCGGAGCCAATTGTGAGCGCAAGACCTTTTCACAAAACCCCCAACGTCCACGCCACAGTGAGGACGCCTTCACGCCGGCCGATTAACCTTTCCACCGGGCGACATTAGCGTACGCGCGCACCGAACACCGAAAATGCGCACATCATTGCCCTTAGGTAGATCGATTTAAACCGCTCGGCGATGCAGTCGCCGATGATTCATTCCATTTCAATCATCCTCCGAGTGATGCAATCCGAATGTGATTTCTAAACGGTGCGTTCCGGTGCTCTTGAAAAGTGACGCTCCGGTGGGCGCGTACGGTGCCAATAGTAAACCCAAATTCCGCTGGAAGTCTACAGCTCCTATCGTCAAGGGCATCCCGAAAATTTGCTAACGATCGCGCGTTGCCGCCGGTGAAACGGAGGTTGGATTTCGCTTCTCTAGCGGCCCCAATTCTTTTTTTTTAGCGATTAGCGCGGGAAGTAATAAATCAGATAATGGCCGCAGCCTGATGCAGCCCAGCCCGCGGGAAGGAAGTTTTGCATTACGGTGGGGTAGTAGAAAACTAAACCCGTTCCGATTCAGTGCGCCGGTGTCTCAGTGGTAATTGATTCTCGTAGCGAACGGTTTGTTTGAGTGCGATCGACTAAGAAAAATCGATAAAAATCTTCACAAATCAACCTCAGCAAGACGCCCGCATGCAGTTTCCAATAAATGTAGTTCCCCTCATCGAATCACCCACCTCGGAACGAGATCAGCGAAACGTGATTTGTGTTGTGCTGTGATCGATCATCGAAGTCACTCACTCGCTAGTCATGGTTTGGCTGAATGCTTGAACGCTTGCAGACAGTTTAGCTCGCAGGCGTACGATCTTGAGCAGCGGCGACAAATTAGCTACAGCGAGAAATTAGTCTAAGCCCACGCATGCGAACCGAAAGGCTCGAAATCTTTGGAAAGAGAAACAAAAAGGCCTTCTGAAAGGGAAGGCTTTGGTTCGAAAAGGCACTTTTTGGGAGTTTTTAGTATTTTTTATGTAAAGTCCTTGGACAGTATCTCATCCCATCGTGACCAGCATTGTAGTATTTCCAACAGAAGGTATCAGACTTCAGCTTTTCGACTTGCTCCACTTAATTCCAGTCTGCTTCCCTTCTGCAAGAAAGTGAAAGATCTTTTCCTGCACGGCTGCTGCTGCTGCCCATGCTGCCGTATATGGGTATAAGAGCCGTTTCGCAAGAATCGAATTCGCATGGGCGAACAAGGATCGAAATGGCTTTTGGCAGCCAGCCTGCCAGCCAGCGATGCTGGAGCAATCGGGCTTACTTTATGAGATGAGCGAGCGGCTGAACCATTTCCTTAACGAAGCCGACGCAAATGCAACACGGATAGTGTACCAGCTCTCTCTCGCTCTCCGCATGACAGGCGTTCATGTAAGAAAACGTGACCGAAGCGTGCGCGACTTCGTCGTGTCCACTCCGGCCCCCGGCCCGGCTGCCCTTTGCGGTCATTTCTTCGCTGTGCACGATCGTATCGTAAAATATAGAAAAAAAAGAACTATATCGAAATAAACGAAATATGGGTCGGTCGGTTTCGTTGATGTTCCGCTTAACTTTTACGTACATTTTACCGGCCATTTGAAAATTCATCCTCCCGGAGTGCCCGGATAGATAGCGAAAGCTGCCACGCTCCAGCTCTTTACGGGATCAATTAATGATGTTAATTATTGGCACGATCGGGTTTCTGGGTCGCGGCGAAGTGTCGTTACAATCGGGGCAAAATGCATCGTTTTACGCGCTGCACAGTTTCCGTCTCCGCTGCGATCGCACTGCACATTAATTATGATGATCGGTGCTTTGGATTTTCCTTTCTCCCTGCGCTTTGTTTGCTGGCGCCGCGCGGAGGGACAAAGGCTCCGACGGTGGCTCCAATAAGAGCCCGTGCGCTTTTGTCGTGTGTCATAGGAAAATTGCTCCGAAAGGCGCGGTTCGAGATCGATGAATATTACCCTAATTTGAGGCAAAATTGATCGTGATTGTGCCGTCCTTTGTTGGTGGGCATCGATAAGTTTCTGTTACGCTGCTTTGTTCTCCAATCGGTGGTTCGAGCCGAGATGGATATAGTTGATTTGCTTTAAATTGGTTTAAATAATTTAACAATTTTTTAACTGCCGAAAGAAGATAGAAGATCGAACTAGGTGAAATAGAATGATCGATGCTTATAATAAGTCTTAACTGAGAATTTATTTTACATTGTTCTAGACAAAATAAACTAGAAAATAAAATTTGAATAAAAATCGTTTTTTTTATTCATTTTGACAATTTTTTTTATTTAAGACCTTAAGGAAAGTGCTCATTAAAGGGAATAATGATGGATATACAATTTTGAAATAAGCTTTGAATAAAATTTGAATGAAAATATTTTTATATTTTTTTATTCAATATTTTCAATAGTTTCATATTGTTTGTTATATAAATAATAAAAAACTAATAATTTTTCTTTATAAATTGTATTTTTCTCACACTCCATTTTCTTCATCAATTGACCGTTGTGCGCATGAATGTTTTTTACACATTGTCCGCATCCATATCGTTTAAATTTCTATTTTTCTCGCTTCCGCGGGGAAGCTAATTTTCTGCAAATTCGATGGCGAATAAACATTACAGTGGGAAGGAAATTACGTAAAGCGAATCTGCCTTTTCACGCTAGTCGTCAAAGCTATCATTTAGGTCTTTTTGCTTTAGCTTTTTTGACAAAAAAAAACCTTGAACTTTCAGCTTCATCCGAGATTTATTTTTAGAAAATTCATTCCAAAAAAAACTCGTTTAACAAGCCATTTGCAGTCCCCGATGAAGACAACACAATTTGAATAAACTGTATTTAGGCATTCATTTTCTTTGAACCCTTCAACGATTTTCCCACCGCGCCCATTCCCATTCACAGCCCTTAACACTGCGTTCCGTACAGAACAGACCTTCACCGTGGGTCAATCGAGCCGTATTGTTACCGCGCGTACCCAGCAAACACACAGCACAAGACCGTGACACATTGCCATTGTCACCGGGCCCTGCTGATGGGCCCGCTGATTGTTTGCCCGGGCGCATGAATGTGTAATTATGCTGCGAGGCCAAAGATTAGACACAAATCGTGCCAAAAAGCTTACGCAATCCGACTTGCGTGCGGCGCACCGGTCACCTGCGGCTGCAAGATGAGCATGTGACGAACCTTCCTTCGCAGAGGAAGAAAATTACCAACCACCCGAGGTAATTTTCGTATTATTTCCATCCAAAACACTTGCCACGTGAGCTGCAGCTGCAATCAAGGTCCGATCGATCACTGGCCGCGCGCGCTGCGGGAGTGATTTTGATTTATTTTTGGTGCTCGTGTTTATTTTACGCTCGCAAATTCTTCCAACAAAGCATCTCATTCATCGCGGAATCGCGCTTCAAACCGATGTACTTTCGCTTTCCCGCGAAACACTTCACCAGCGCATGCTGAGACGCGTGCGTTTTTTTGCTCCCCTGCCTTCGTTTGCTCGCATTAGTCGAATCTGGCGAAGGAGACGAAAAAGCTGAACGCCACAAAACAAAGCGACGAACCCGTGTGCGCACACTTGTGGCGGATCGATTTTGCGAACAGGCGGGGGTTTCGAGCCCGATTCGCGTTACGTTACGAGGCTCGTGCCCTGCAGGATACCTTTTGCGTAAGATAGGGCCAAAGCCGGCGAGAAGGGCAATAGCAACCCAGCACAAAAAAAGCGCCACACGACAATCATAATCAAGACGACCTACGCGACCGGCGCACGAGATGAACCAGACGAACGGAGCAGGGTTGTCGTTCGCTTGTTTATGCTTCCGAGCCCCATTTGATCGTCGTTATGATGGCCCGGGATCGATGCTTGATCCAGTTTCTGGCCCGGTTTTACTCACGGTCCCGGGAGATGACGTAATGGGCCGAAAAGGTATTCCGAAGGCCCGCTTCCACGGGAGGATGTTTTCGCCATTCTCCTCCCGTCGTCGTTCGCTTTCGTTTTTCGTTGCTTTTCCTCTCTCTCTCTCCGATGAATGGGCTAATGGTTCGGGGTGAGTTTCGGGGTAAGATTTGCAGCGCATGGAAAAGAGAAAGGATTTTGCGAGCTGCCAAACCCGTTGGGGGAGGAGGTTGAGTAGTAGGTGATTTTTTTTTACTTAAACATCAACCACCTTCAAAACGATCGGGTTGATCGGGTCGAAAAAAAGGGGAGTCGTCGAAGAATGCGAGCAGAAGGATTTTTTCTGTTGCACCGTGTTGCAAAATTGAAAAATTAGAGGTATTACAAGCGGTCTAATTTAACGGGGTGGATCGTTTCATCATGAGCGATGGTAGTAGGTGAACATTATGACTAACACCGACTAGTAGTGAAACGCAAAGTACATACAACATCAGCCTTTTGAAGTGAAAGATAATAGTATAATTTTAAAGCCATACTTTTTACTAAATACCATATGTGTTGAGTTCGTGTCTAACACATTAGAAGGTTTATTCAAGATTCATATTTATTGGAATTCATATTCCAACAAGATAAATTACAAACTAATAGAGAAAACGTTGAATAAAACTAATAATCTCCCCACAAACGATATTTTAATGAGCGCGCAGACATTTTAAAAGCTCTATTGGGGAAATACTTAAAATGTTGGTCCTTCGAACCGGATCGCAAAAGGGCGAATTTAAGTCACATTACAGCTTACTTTGGAATTATTGTATCAAAAGTATTTTAAGGGATATTCGCCTGAAATTCCAATGAAAAAAATACTAATATTGTATTATTTTATCCAGCCCTGGTCAGCAACTAGACCAAAAGATCAGTAACGCCCAGAAATGTTTATAAGAAAACGCCCAGGACAAACCTACAAAATTCGGTGAAAATTGCACAAATTTCGAGTAGTTGAATTAAGATCCTGAACCTGAGAGATGTGTATGTTTTGTGTTAGTTTAGTATAAAGTGAAGGCTGAATTGCTGCATCTGTTTTTGTTGGATCCCACAGAGTCCCATGATGTCTAGGGATGTCTCCCAGAATTGAAATCTTGAAATATCAGAGATTTTAGTCCAGTTCGTCGAAATTTGATCCTCGAATTAAAACCAAGCCTAAATCTCATCGGATAATGTACATTATTTTTTTATTCATTTACTCTCAACATACTCTATGAAGACAAAATGGTCTGTTTAATCGAATAATCCTTCGACAACTGATACAATTTTGAGAAACATCAAAATTTTGTAATAATTTTCTCATAACCTCAAATAAAGGCGAATATGTTTCGCTTTTCCATTGCTTTTCAACCTGCTCGCGGTCGGGGCGGTCTGCTCTATTGCACCACTTCCGAAGAGAGTTTAACACCCACCTCCCTCCGCCACTCCTTCCACCCCTCCAACACAGCAACAGTGGCTGCACTGCAAACATCAAACGCCAATTGCCCACATTACGCATTGACCGATCGTGATCGCAATGCAGCAATAGGAAGCGGCGACCGCGGCATGCGGCCGGCCCGTTCGGAAGTAACGCTCCAACCCCTAACGGGTCGCTACACCCGTTTCTTGAAAAACCGGATCATCTTCCGCACTCGGAAACACTCCGCTCGATGCGGTAATACGAAAACGGCCGGCGAGACGAAACAGGAGGCGATCATCGAGGCGCGCTGATTATCGCCGTCCAAACGTCTGTGGTGCACTTTTGGCAGATTTCCTGTCTTCGCGCCGTTTGCCCTTTACGCTTAACGGTGGGTGGAGCGGAGCAGGTTGGAGGTGGATTTCTTAGCGACATTCGAGCCGCGGGAGAAAAGAGCAGGATCCTCCCAGCGCCGACCAATCCGGTTCTCCACCCCGTCGTCCGTCAGGTTCAGGTTCAACTTCTTGTCCATAAGCTTTTTTTTTTTGTTCACACGCCTATTTCGCATAAATCGTTCGCCAAAACTTTCACTGTCAACTCCGGCCAGACTTAAAACGGCTTAACTAACGCATCGAGCGAAGGCAACGATGACGACGACATCGAACGTTTGCGTTGTGCGCTCGGTGTGTGCACTTGCACTTGACTGCACTTCCTTTCCAGAGGCTCTGTTTCCGGGATCATACTTCTTTACTTGTGTTTCGCGTACAGCTTTTTTTGTGCTGCACTATCGGAAGCCTCTCGTATTCCGGTTCCTGTGTGTGTGAGCTCCGAAAGACACTGGTTGCGCTGATCACTATCACACCGACGTCTTCCCACCGGCGTCGAGAAGGCCTGGGAGATTATTCAAATAAAAGAGAAAAAATACTCCATTCGCTTATCTGATCAACCATCAACCGAGCAGGCTGTGATCATTCGGTTTTAGACTTCGCCTTAACGTTACCTTTATGTGACAACCACGCGTGGAAAGTGAAAACAAAAAAGGCCAAAAAGGGTGGGGTGGGATCGCGAAAGGCCACGAGCGTCGGAGCACGAGGAAGAAAAAGCTGTTCGATGCAACCGGCTGCACCGTGCACTTGCTGCACGCGGAATGCAAGAGGAAGCTCCCAAAAAAAAAAAAACGAAAAACGAACACCCAATATGTAACCTACTCATGTAACCGTTTATGCAAAAGGTTCCCCTTCAATAATTGTAGCCCCGGTGCACACTCGAAGCGAAGGAAGTTCCTTCGGCGTTGGTGTTGGGTTAATTGGCATCCGAAGTGTGCGCGAAAAGCCGGGCGCCATACGCGCGCGCGCGGTTCCGGAACCCAAACGACGCCCAACGCTCCACCAACGCTTTTATCGGTTCTTGAATATGCATGAGCTGTGCCGTTCTTTCTGCCT
>KZ067189.1:10702-22843 GCA_002091845.1 Anopheles cracens | reverse complement strand
TGCATAAATTTGCACATCCGAATTGGGTACGATGCACATTTCGCTCACAATCGCCCTCCCAGCGCCGACCAATCCGGTTCTCCACCCCGTCGTCCGTCAGGTTCAGGTTCAACTTCTTGTCCATAAGCTTTTTTTTTTTGTTCACACGCCTATTTCGCATAAATCGTTCGCCAAAAACTTTCACTGTCAACTCCGGCCAGACATAAAACGGCTTAACTAACGCATCGAGCAAAGGCAACGACGACGACGACATCGAATGTTTGCGTTGTGCGCTCGGTGTGTGCACTTGCACTTGACTGCACTTCCTTTCCAGAGGCTCTGTTTCCGGGATCATACTTCTTTACTTGTGTTTCGCGTACAGCTTTTTTTGTGCTGCACTATCGGAAGCCTCTCGTATTCCGGTTCCTGTGTGTGTGAGCTCCGAAATCAGCAGCAGCAGCAGCATCGGCAGTGGTGCATAAATTTGCACATCCGAATTGGGTACGATGCACATTTCGCTCACAATCGCAGTTGGATCCACAACGCGGCGGATCCGAGTGACGTGATTAATGGAACGGTAAAGTGGCGATTATGCTGCCGGTGCGATATGCAATCGACACTTGGACTGAAGCGTTCCGATTGCATCAGGTGCGATAGAATGAAGCGCTTGTCACCACCGGTTTGGCACGCGACTCTTTAATGTATTCATTGTAACACTGGCAGGAATGGTACATTTTTGCCACTAACTGACATTCTAGGGGTCTAAATGACACCGAAGAGGTTTAGGTTATATTAAAAACTTACGTTGATTTCCGTCAGTTTCATCTTTTCAAAATTGTACGACAATTTACTTATAAGTGCATGAGTTATAGCGCTATTGACGACTAGTGATATTTTGAAAAAAATTGTACCAAACATATTTTAGGTCTGTATTGCTTTTTGATGAGAAAAACTATTGTTTAGCGGAAGCAATGTTTTGGAAAGTGGTCTGAAGACTCAACAATATCATCCAAAACTACAGTAAGATATTGGTTTGCCTATTTCCAACATGGTAGTAGAGACATTATTGGGTTTTACACATCAATATTAGTTGTCAACTACTTCGTACAAACCGTATAGTACAAAAACCGGACACATTTTCGTTAACTAAGTGTAAATGTCTCAAACTTTGAAGCTAATAAAAGCAAATCACTGGTAGTCCAAGTCCTCGGAAGACTGTAGTGTCAACAAAGAAGCAGAATAAGAGAGCACGAACTCAATGTTTCATAAAACAGAAACTGAAACAGCAGCATTCTTCTGTATTGCTCGCAGTATGTCCTCCCACAAAACACTATCTCCACCCACAAAACCAGCGAGATTTAATGCAGCGGGAAGGTGAAACAGATTAAAAGAAAACAATCTGGTTGTTCAATTACGGCGAGCGAGAAAACACTTCGTAACTCGATCACGGGTGGATGGATTTTAATCGAATTACACTGCATCAACACACTCCCAGGTGATTCAAGGTTGCAGCGCAAGAAATGCAAATCCGACATCGAATTCCCCATCTCGACATCACTGCATCAACACACTCCCAGGTGATTCAAGGTTGCAGCGCAAGAAATGCAAATCCGACATCGAATTCCCCATCTCGACACACTCGCGAGCCAGCAGACGTAAACAATGGGCCGGTGTGGAGGAGGCGCGTAATTTGTTCGCGTTCGCACGCGCCAAAAAGAAGTGCGCCCCAAACCCCCACCTTCTGACCATCGCATCGGTCACGGTTTAAAAGTTCATTGGGTTTTATGCTACCACAATGACTTCACCTTCGCTCCGCGCTCCATCGGAGTACTTGAAGTCGGTGCGAGTTCGAAGATGTCCGCAGGCAAGATGGTGTGGCTAATTTCTGCCTTAATTGAGACCTTCCGAGACCGGGGGGGATTGGCACGACGGCGCGGGAGTTATTCGTGTGGCGTGTGTGTTACGTCAATGTGACTATCGCATCACCGTGGTAACACGCGCTCACCAGCCGATGTTAGCAGGCTGTGCCATGGTAACGAGCGTGCTTTGGAAAGCGCAGTGTCAGGGTTGTCATAGCGAATTGTTCCTGTGTCAAACTCCGACGCGTTCACAACGCACTTACACTCTCTCCTTCTCGCGAGCATATCAAAATAAAAGTGTTCCTGACACACCGAAGATTCGAAGTGATTCCGTGAAGTGCGAACACAGTGCCGAACACCAACCATGTCCACCTCGTCTACCAGTCGCAGCCCGGACAAGAAGAAGAAACCTCTGCCGTACTTTATGCAAAAGTCGGAGGAGGGCGCCCTGCCGTCGTTCCAGAACCGGCGCACGCTGGCGGACCACGTGAAGGACAACATGCTGTGCGCCGGGCGGAAGAGCTACTTCCAGCGCATCGTGTACGTCGGCCGGCACCCGAGAGTGACCGGGATGACGCTGCGCGATCGGTTCCTGAAGCTCATCAAGGAGATGCAGGAGCGCACGACGAACGAAATCAAGCTGTTCGGGCTGATGATCAACTTCGACGGGTACACGGTGCACATGGTCGAGAGCGCGGAGGAGACGATCGGCGAGTACATGCACACGCTGGCCGGGTGCGATCTGCTCGAGGCGAGCCGAGTCGTGCTGGTGTACAACAACATCAACCAGCGCTTCTTCCGCAAGCTGGTCTGGCGTGCGTCCGACTATCTGAACGAGCTGCCGCGCACCGAGCTGGACCAGCGGGATCCAAACCTGACGCAGGCCACGATCGACGCGTTCCTGGTGAAGGTGTACAAGCTGTGCAAGATGGTCCGGGAGGAGGAGCTGGACGAACGTAAAAAAAAGACTTAACTCCAACCGAGGGAGAGACAGATCACGTTAATGACACCGGTTCCATCTTCCCATTTTAGGATCCGCCTTCAAATCGCTCTATCTGGATGAAAACTACGAGGAGCACACACCGGACATCGCCGTGCTGGAGTACCTGCTGGGTCTGCAGTGTCTCTTTACCGTGCCGGAGTACGCATCGTTCTACGGCCGGCTGCCGGATGTGACCAGCTTCCGGGATCGCGTATGGCCCATCCCCAAAGACCTGACACCGTACGATGTGTTCGAGACGGGCAAATACGATGTGAACTTGACGTTTGGCGGGAAGTGAAATAAAGCAGGAACTCCACATCCGAATGGTAATCAGTGATGGTATTCGTATCAGTTGGTGGTCGTAAACACGTCATCGCATTAAGTCCGCAACAGATCCGTGTTGGTGTGGCGTTGGAGCGATCGAGCCCGGGCTGGTCTGTAATCGCGTAATGTGGCGGTATAAATATGTATGCAGTTTTACTGCAACGTTTCACCCGGAGCGCAAGCATAGACACTTCATTTAAATACCTCTTTCGGCGTTTCGCCGATCGATCACTACACTTTCTATACTTGCTCCCTGCCAGGCGCTGAACCCGGCGTACCTCGGCGCTAGTAGCACGAGCGTATCGGATGAGGTGGAAAGTTGGTGACCTGTTTATTCGGTAGCCGCACCGCCGTAACTGGAAGCGGTTATGCTCGTTGCAAAACGGATCGCTTACACGATAATCGTTCGATATGAATCAATGGACGGATATCGTTACGAGCGGGTTACGTGTGGAACAAAATGGAATGGAACTAGATTAGACTTGCCATACAAGAACTTTAGTGCGCGTTAGTGAGTGCGATTAGATATTGCATAACTATATAAAACTTGAAAATAGTACAATTAGTTGAAGAACTATTGGAAGTAAACTATACCAATGCGAACAACCTCTCGGATTCAACACAGTTATTCAAATTCGAATGCAACAGTCTCCGCTCAATGTCAAGAGCAAGGATTGTGACACCGATGACAACTGCTGTAAAAAATGCTCCAACGCCGATGTAGCCAACCGATTGCCATTAGATGACAAATGGTACCAACGAGAGTACCACCTCCTCACGGTACCTTGTACAAAGATTACTTCATCACAACATCCATTCGTAAATATTCATCCCAAGCTGTAAGCCGTGCAGCCTCCTCCGTCTCCCCTTACGCGTCACAACCTGTACTATTTTAACAAGAAGCTTACCCGACGCCATGGACCAACCTTCCATAAACGGCCATGTGCGAGGCTCGCCACTGCGCGGCGTTATAGTTTCGCTCCACAAACTCTTTTCCTGTGCAAAATATACGCAACCGCTTTATGATCGGCCCCGTCGCGAACGCCAGCCAAACGCTGAGGAGTGAGATTTACGACGGCGGCCCAACCATCTGGTGCGTGCGCGAGCAGGCGTACCTGACCAGAGGTACTTGGACGCTGGGAACCTTCTAAATCGATGGCGACACTCCGATACGGACAGCGGTTGCCCGGTGGGTTCACAACTCACAACACCCACAGGGCCGCCAGAACTTCGACGCACTAAGAGCACTACGCCCCACGCAGTTAACCCCAAGTTGATCGGGGCTAGTTTTACGGCTAGCCGAGCGGCCCGTCAAGAAGTGTTCGTCTTAAGAACTTGAGTAGCTGAAGTGTAACGCCACATGCCACACGGGTGCCACCTTCAAGCCGTGGCTGGAAGGTCGACACGATGGGGCCAACACAGGACGCTCATCGAAACGTCCGAAAGGCCGGTGGCAACAACAAAAGCGCTCCAAATTCGGTCAACAATTCATTGAACCCATTCAACTCGTTTGTTACTCTCCAGTGACACCCACGCCAGCTTCCGAACCAGTTCCCGTGAACTCCTCACAGCGCGCTGACAGACATTTCGCGCACAGAGATACCTCATTCTAACGGATCCGGTTCTATTTTCGGTTATTTGTGCGCAGGTTTACCTGAACGGGGCCAATGCTTCCTGGGGTTCACCCGACAGCAACCAGTACCACATACAGACGGACGAGGGACCGGAGCGATACTTCCGCTACCAGACGGATAACGGGCAGTTTCGGAAGGAGAAACGGTTGCAGGATGGCACGGTCATTGGTATGTGGCGATTAATCTTTATCCCAAAGTATGTCATGATCATCGCCTTCTTCGATACAGGAACGGATGCGTGGATTGATGCGTCGGGATATTTGCGACAGAATGACTACATCGCGGACCATAAGGGATATCGAATTCTAAAGTCGAAAACGGTCTTCGTTGGGCGTGATCGGCCCATACAGGTATGTTTGTAAATGTCCAAAGTCCATCTCCAACGTACAACAACTTCATCTCTTCAACAGGATGCGATTAAGGTGGCCAAAAACAAACCGGCCGACTCCGGTGTCTTGGTACCGTCGGATCCTTCGTATGAGCCTCCGCAACCACCGTCTCCACCACCGCAGCATCGAAACCAACCCTCGGTCCAACCGATCGCCATTGTTCCCTCAACTCCAGCTCCCATTTCCGTACATTCTACTCCTTCTCTGAATTCAGTTTTCATCCGACCCCACTCACAACCGATCTCTCCCAACTACCGGCTATCGTCTGTCTCAACACCTGATCAGAAATACCTGCCAGGTTCCAGCTCCCCACCGGCTGGCCACTATCCGACCGTGTCGGCACGACCACCGGCACTGGATGTCTACGTTCCGTCGACGACCTACACACCGCTGATCGGAAACGAACTGTCCTCCACACCGATTGCTGTTTACGGACCGTCTTCTACGCCCTCGCCCCTCCGGGATGGTTCCGAGGCTCATCTGCCCCCGCTCGTGATCTACAACAGCAACCCTTCGGTTGTGGTAGACCCGAGCGGTTACATTGCCGCGACCACCTATACTCCACCGCACCGACGAAGAAGACCTCACCCGGCGGAGCGTCGCCGCCGACCGTCAAGTGAACCGATCCTGATCACATCGGCCCGGCCGTACATCGAGAGTTCGACACCGGCCACCGTGAACCTGAAACCGCTGGTGCAGCTACAGTCGCTGGACGCCGGCCACAACAGTCTGCTCGATCACGGGTTCAACCGAGAACTGATCGATCCACCCGCGCAGTACGATCATCCGAGACGATACTACGACGAGCACGGACAGGAGCTGCCGGTGCGACGATCGGGTGAAAGCGTCCCGTACGACGGAGGTGTACTACAACACCGGCCCGGGCAAGGGTTTCGTGCATCGGAAGAACAACCGATTCGTTGGCTTCGACGCGACACCGTACGATCCGCGACCACTCGCGTAGAACTCGCCCTCCCACCGTAACCCACGCTAACCAGTGATCCCTGCGACCTTAATTATTTATTTCCCACTTAACACCTCGATCGCGATCGCGTTCGCGTACGTCGCTCCAGAAGGGAGATCCTTCCCGAGCAGCAGCAGCAGCCTAGCATTGATTTCATAGCCACGGAGGACGGAGAAACACGAGACAACGAGTGACGAGGTCCTGGTGCGGAGTGTCTCCCTCGTCCAGATAAGTGGATGCGAGTTAAAGCTCATTGAAGCGCGTCAGCGCCCGTCAACAGGCTGACATTGAACGAACGTCCGAGTGACCTCCGCTTTCGCCGCGTCAAACTGATTGGATTTTCAAATCAGATTTCCTCCCCCGAAAGCGAACCTGAAAGCGGTCACGTTGCCACGAACGTGCAGAGAACGGTCCAGAGGCACCCGCAGGCAACACGCTCACATCTGCATCAGATTCTTTGCGCTTTACCTTTCGGTTTGGTGAATTCGAAGCACATTTACCCCGCGGGGTCTTTTTCTGTAAGGGGCAACATTGGGAGTCACAAGACATGGGTCATATTGTGGCGTTGAAGCAGAACTGCTTGTTGTTCTTCCAAGCGCCCCGATGATCGATGGTGTCGATTCGTTTAGCGCGCACTAAATTGACCGAGTTTAAATTCGGTGTGACTGTTTTCGTTACGTACTGTAACTGACGTGCGGGACATACCGCACGCCTACTTTGGGAAGCTACTCGTGTTCGTTTGTATCACGATCTAATTTCGGTTGATTAATGACAGCACGGGCTGCACATGAGTTTTGCACACGTTTTCGACACAATTACGAGCTCCATTATGAGGTTCTATTGAAAATGGTCCTTGTGGACGCTGTGTTCCCAAAGTTCAAGATCTTACAGTTTGTGATATAATCGAAACTCCTCCCAAACATTGTGTGGGACGCAGCGAAGACGAATGCTCTTTCGATGAGTCTATAGCATATTTTCAAAATACAGGGCACTTCAAGCTTTTTAAGCGAATATGGAGTGGATCATCGTTAAGATAATCGGACGGAAATAGGAGACCACACACTTTAGAAGACGAGAATTCCATACTGCCATTTTGGGAGTCTCTGCTGACAGAGACATCATTCTAGTTCAATATCTACCGGACGCCCGGACCATCGGAGTCACTCCACACTGTCGCCGTCGTCATCGTCTCCGTCTCGTTGTATCCGTCTTCTAACCTCATCTTCCATCATCTATCTAATCGAAGCCGTATGGTTTGCCGAGTGTTTATTATTTTTGCTAAATTGCCATAATTTTAAGCGTAGTGATTTAGTTAATCCATAAGGTAGCTCGCAAATAAGCACAAACTACGGTTGTACTTCGTTTTAACTTATGAACGTTTCCATGTAGTAACATTTATAACTGCTTCCCCTGTTCTTCTTCCCGGTGCTCGATTTCTGTTTGGCTCCTCGGCACTGAGGAGAAAACACTAGCAATCCGCTTCAAGATACTGACACAAAGAAACGAAACCCAGTAATACAAACTAATTGCCATATCAGCAGACGCCGCACTGTTAAAGTACTCCACGAGGTTAAAGTAGGGAAACAGGATAGGAATAGGTGTGTGATTTTGTTTATTTAAAAAAAAGCAAACACAAGAATCGATCGCAGCCTAGTGCACTGTGATGTACATGCTTCGCTTTAACCGGAACTCACGCCGATCGAATCGAAAAAAAAACGCTTGCTCGCATGCCCTTTCTCCGGCAATAGATCTTCATTTCCCGACGCGCCTCATTTGTTTCTTGCACCCTCCCAAAAGTACTTCAAATCGGCGTGGGACACACATGTGTTACCAGCCTTTTTTTGCAATGTTTGGCAACCAGCGATAACGCCATCGAAATCCGCCACCCTCCAAAGACGCCTGGGAAATGAGCTTCCGTTACGGAGAATGCCGCACTGTTCCGTCGTAGGTGCTACGGCGATAGTTAACACGGACGGTAAGGTACGAGCGCTTAAGACAGCCAATTTTATGCCCGACTAGATGTACCAGCAGTACGCTACACTCCGCCCTTCCCCGAAAGGCGGACGCTTTAATACGTAGATAGACGAGGTGTAATGTTAGTGGGCAAACAACGGACGGCGGTGTTTGGAACGCCGGATGCAGACACCGCCGAACATCGCTTCCGTGTTCCGCGCGTGTGTGAAGTATGTTTTTAATAAAGTCCGGGCCTGACCGCATGATCCATGCTGCCACACATTGAGCGCTTTGCGTTGTGTCGTTTCCTTTCCATCCGAAAGCCCCGCGGCGGCGTTATCCAGTTTACTCCCGTGGGATGCGCCACCTGTTTGGAGGGTGCGACCTTGTCCCATTCTCCCACCAGAACCCCACCGGAGTCTCCAGGGGCGTCGGTAGTAAGTATAAAACTATGCCACACTCGATGGCGTTAATGGAAATCACCAATGGTGCTCAGGATGGTGAGTATTCGAAGGTAGGTGTGTGGAGTTCCTCTAATCGTCTGGTTCTCGTACTCGGCAGAGGATGCTACTTTTCGCTTCCGGTCTGCTGCTCGTTGGAGCTCTTTTGATTGCTCCGGCGGCTGGGGCTGCCCTACCCGCCGAACCGACTGCACTGGAGCAGCTAGCGAACGTTGGCAGTCAGGGGTTGCTCTCCGTTACGACGCACATTGAGAATGCGGTCGGCGATAGGCTGGACTTCAACGGGGATCACTTCTACGGACGCGACAAAGAGCAGCATGACTTCAACCGCCAAGCCCACCAAACACTGGAGTACATCCGGAACCAAGATCCGCAGTTACGCCGGTTCTTGGGCAAAGCGATCGTAAAGCGACAGGCGGACTTCCCGTATCCGCCGCCCGTCTATCCTCCGACGCATTACGAACCGCCTACTACGACCACCACAACGACCACAACAACCACACCGGAACCGACTACTACCACCACGACAACTACACCCGCTCCAACAACTACCACAACAACAACGACGACGACGACGGAGCCACCACCACCACCGCCACCTCCACCGGGCGTACCGCACGAAGTCTACGGAGTGCCACCCTCAGCGGAAGAAGCGCCAGTAGACGTCGGGCTCGGTTGTACCGATTGCGTATTTTCGCAACTTCCACCACTTCCGGATCTGGTCCCACCGCCACCGGCACCGACAGTAGACACCCAGCTGATAGTCGTCGTCCCGGAACCCGGCCAGGATTCGTTGTACAACCTGAGCGAAGTCGTTGGTGAGCTTGTACCGCCCGAAACTCCCGAACCTCCGTCGAACGGTGCTTCCGGTTGTGCCGATTGCAACTTCGAGCAGCTTCCCGAGCTGCCCCAGCTAGTGTACCCGTCAGTTCCGGAACCTGCTCCAACAACGCCAACACCTCCACCACCCCCTCCAGAGTACACCCTCGGTCTTCCCCCACCATTAGACTGTCTCCAGGCGGAACACCGAGTACGGGGTGAACCGGAGCGGCCTGCCGACGACATCAGTGACCTGATCGATTTGAGGCTATCCGACCGACCGACGTCCAGGCATCAACCGCGCGTCCTCTCGCCCCACTCCCAGGTGATTCTGGTTCAATCGATGGCTCCCTATCCCGTGCTGAAAGCGAAACCGGGCGCACGTGCCCCACCGGCTCATCCCGCCCACCGTGGATCGCTCAAGTTCAAGCACAGCCTGAAGGAGACGCAGCACGACGAGAAGCAGCTCTGGACGCCGAACGATGACACGGTGGTGGTGCCGGCCGCCGACCGGTCGCAGATCGTGCTCTGTACCGTCGACTGCCGCACGGTCGAGGAAAACGTTCCACCACCGGAAACGCCCGCCATGACGATCCCGAGCGATGGTCGGCTGTGGTAGAGGGCGAAGGTTGTTTTTTAAATCGAGAAAGAACTGTAACTGGAATGGTTTAATAAAGAGAGGGATCATGGAGAACGGAGAGCAAAGTGTTGCAATTCTAATTCGCTTCGAACTTTGTGTAACTTGATAACGTGCCTGGGTAAGCGTTTATAATACTCCTTTGTGCTACAATTCCATTTGGTGCGATAGTTAAATGAAGCAAAGCATATCACAGAATAGTTGGTACTTGTTAAGAACGTATCGTAACCAGAGAATAGTATTAGCACGAAACTGTAAAGTATTTCCTAAGTGATAGCAGTGAATTTCTAACCTTAAATTAAAGATATTACAATCAAATTCGCTATCTAAACATGTGCAAAAAATCGTATTCCATTTATCAAACAACTAAATTAGACCATCAATCCATTTTAACGCCCTTCAATCATCACTTCTTCGCTAACGATGCATCTTAAAGCTCCCGTGAATGGTTCCGCTCATAAGCATCTGATCGTGGTTCGCTCTCTTTCCTGCGTACGCAAGCGCCAGCGATCTTCCTCTCACGAAGCACCGTTTTTTCGGGCTCATATGTTATTATTCAAGGTCAACTGGAATGCTCGCTATGCTTGCTATGCATTGCTATCGGCTGTGTACTGTGGCCGTGGTGTGCGTGATAGGTTCATTGCACATTGCGACATGTTCATAGACACTTCTTGAAAATAAAAAAAGTGTTTGAGCACATCATGAATATGTTATTTCAAAAATAGAGTGATCTTCTGTATAAAATGTATTTTATGTTTTAAAAAATTGCGTGATTAATAGTGACAGACTGTGATTTTCGAACCGCTATTGGTGTGTGTGAGGCCGGCTCGATCGTCTCTCGCGATCGAGATCAATGGTAACCGGCTTTCATTGTTGTCCGATCTCTTGCGTGAATGGTTTCGTTTTCGTGATCTCCAAGTTTGGATCTTAGTTCCACATTAGCATGTTCCTGAACCCCCGTAGACGGAGTTAAAGTGTGATTAGAAATGAATTTCCACAGACGAACTGCCAATCATTTGCGCCGACTTTCTACCAGAACCATCGAACTCCCGAAAAGGTATGTTTTTGTTTGTGCACAAGCTAAGAAATGATCCAAAACATTAAGAAGCTGATATGTCCCCAGAGCGTCTAAAAGTTTCGATGAGGTTCCCGGCCCAAGGGGACCGCTCGGTTTGGGCAACCTTTATCAGTACATCCCAGGCATAGGTGAGCAGTAATTGCTTCTCAGGAATGCTCTATCCACAAGCCTTACAATTGATGGTTCTTCGCAGGGCGTTACAGCTTCGACGAGCTGCACCGTTGTGGAGAGGATAAGTATCGTCAGTATGGATCGATCGTGCGCGAAACCATGGTTCCCGGACAGGATATCGTGTGGCTGTACGATCCGGACGACATAGCGACCGTACTGGACGATCGTACACCCGGAATGTACCCGTCGCGGCGTAGCCATACCGCGCTCGAGAAGTATCGCAAAGATCGTCCCAATGTCTATCGCACTGCTGGTCTATTGCCGACGTAAGTAGCTGGTTTCTTTATGCACCAGAATGTACTCTTTGAAAAATCCAAATGTATCTTCCAGAAATGGGCTCGAATGGTGGAAGATTCGCTCCGAACTGCAGAAGGGACTCAGTTCCCCTCAGAATGTGCGCAACTTCCTACCCGCAACGGATAAGATAACGAAGGAGTTTATCGCGCGCCTGAAACCGAACCCGGCGGAGAATAACCTTCTACTGGTGGACGACTTTATGCCCTCAATTTCCCGGCTGAATCTAGAATGTATGCAACTAAATTCCTAAGAAAGTGTATATCTCATCCCAATGCCCGTTTTCGCACAGTGATCTGTCTGCTTGCCTTCGACGTCCGGCTGGACAGTTTCTCCGAGGAGCAAATGCACCCGCACTCCGTATCCTCGCGGTTGATGGAATCCGCCGAAACGACCAACTCCAGCATACTGCCCACCGATCAGGGCTTTCAGCTGTGGCGCTACTTCGAGACGCCCACCTACAGGCGATTGCGCAAAGCGCAGGAGTTCATGGAAAAGACCGCCGTGGAGCTGGTGTCGCAGAAGCTGCTCTACTTCAACGAAGACCAGCAGCGGTTGGCCAGCGGTGACCATGGGTCGAAATCGCTCATGGAGGAG
>KZ067189.1:0-10692 GCA_002091845.1 Anopheles cracens | reverse complement strand
TGCTGCTGGCGGGGGTACACACGACCAGCTATACCACCGCCTTCGCACTCTACTATCTGGCGCTGAATGGCGCCACGGCTCAGGAGCGATTATACCGCGAAGCTAAGAAGATTCTACCGGATCCGCGTGAGAATCGCATCGGAGCTGCTGTACTGGGCTGTGAGTTTATGCGGATGAGATAACCTCGATACTCGTTCTCTTCTAACTGGTTCTCGTTCCTCCAGCGGAAGCTTCATACTGCCGTGCGGTTCTGAAGGAAACGTTACGCCTCAATCCCATCTCCGTCGGTGTGGGACGCATCCTCAATCGGGATCACGTGCTCGGCGGGTACAGCGTGCCACGCGGAACGGTGATCGTTACGCAGAACATGATCTCCTGCCGTCAGGAGGCTTTCTTTCGCGATCCGGACCAGTTCCTGCCCGAGCGATGGATGCGTGAGACGAAGGAGCAGGTACATCCCCATCTGGTGCTTCCGTTCGGGCATGGAATGCGGTCGTGCATTGCGCGCCGGCTGGCCGAACAGAGCATGCTGGTGTTACTTCTGCGGGTAGGTTCCAAGCCGTATCTTTAGTAGGCTCTGAGATTCAACGTACGCCATTGCTGTTCTTTCCAGTTGGTACGTTCTTTCGAAATCGAGTGGGCCGGAACCGTTCCGATGGATGTGAAGACGAAGCTTATCAATCAACCGGACCAACCGATAAGGTTGCGTTTGAAGCCAAGAGCATCGTGAGGGCCTTGAGGACGTCATAACCATTCCGAATATGTGCAAATAAGTGCGTCGAGCCATAATAAAATATACAACAGAACTATTCGTAAGTAAAACCCCAAAAGTAACAGTTTTCTAAACGAAAGAAATGTACAACTAGAGGATATTTTCTGCTCAAACTACGAAAAAGAGTGGCACGTTCTGTCTGACAGAACCTCCTTTCCCTGGCTTCCCCACGAATCCTTTCTTCCTTTGTATACCAAAAGCAAGCGAGACGGAATAGTAGTGTTTGTTCTTTCTTTACTTTCTTCACACTCCCTCCTCAGTCCCTCCGGCACCAGTTGAATGTTACGATGGATTGATTAAATCTGGGTCGGGGTTTTGTTTTAGTCTGAACGGCTTTTTAATCATTATACACTCCCGAGACACAGATATATATAATCAATTGGAAACCGCTCACTTCTTCTTGGCCGGAGCCGCCTTCTTGCCATCCTTAGCCGGCTTCTTCTTCTTCGGCTTCAGCTTCTTCGCCTCCTCGGGCTTCCTCTTGGGCGGCAGGGGCTTCGTTCCCCGCTTAAGCTTACCGAACAGCATACCGTTCCTGACGACCTCCTTCTTCATCTTGTTGTACTGCTTGCTCACGATGCGGTTGCGTTCGCGGCGAGCCAGACGCAGCTTGAAGCGATCGAAATCGTTCATGTTGAAGCGCTGCAAGGTTGGGGAACAGAAAAACAAACCGATTAGCGTACGAATCACTCGTTGCTTTAGCTTGCTCTCTCTCTCTCTGTTTTGAAACACACAGACACAGAAATCCATTTCAGAATAGAACTAGCTTCATGTTTGTATCAGCCGGCATTTCCTATCATGTAATTAATTACTCAAAAGGGTTCATCATGGATCGCACACTGCACGCACACACTCCTCACATTTGCTGGTAACTTCGAGTCACAAGCTCACTCACCCTGGACTTGGCGACGGCGCGTTCCTGCCATTGCGTTTCGGCAAACTTCTTCTTGATGTCGAACTTCTCGAGGGCATCACGCACGACACGGGTGCGGGCGGTGTGCGGGAAGCGTACGCGGAACTTCGTCAGATGCAGATGGTTGACGGCGTACTGTTGGCGGGGAACACCGCTGATGGGGCCATCGATCAGTACCTGTAATCACACACAAACGCACGAGCACACGATATTAGCTTCAGAATGTCACGACTGCACGCGTTGCACGTTCCGTTCTCGTGCTTGGAGACTTCAGATTCTGGAAGCGCTACTTCAGTTACGTTTCAGACGGCTCTTCCTAAACTTTAATTTGTTTTCCGTAGAAAACATCATCATTGAAGGTGAAAGCGGGAGCACCCGGTTGGCTGCCCTTCGCCTTCTGCATATCTCGCTCTTGTTCGCCACCAAGGCGACGTGACAACTAAAATGGGAAAAATGGGGTTTCGATTCGCCGATTTCGCGGTCAACTTACCCGATTCTGATCAATCACGTTGACGATGCATACAAGGCGACCCTTATATTTTCCGACGGCGCACTTGGCGACGCGGCCTGTTTCCACAAACCTGGTGAACGGCTGTAAAGGGGATAAAGAGGGGGGAGATGTTTAGCAACCCGATAACCACTTTAACACCACGCTCAACGCCCAATGTCGCAACGAAATAAAAAAAGGTGAAGCTTGCTTTGGTGCCGCACTGCTGCTTTCACATCCCGGCGAGTTCGTTTCACGAGCAAGACCCCAGCATCCACAGGGCTCATCAAACCACAGCGCGAACCGCATTCGGCAGGCAGGATAAACATGTGGCAAACGCGCTGCGGTTTTCGCGTTTCCCGCCGAAAATCACGAACCGGCCACCGTCGGATGCGTTTCTTCCATTGGCGGTGCGTTTATTGTACACGATTTGGCAGCTTTCGGCGGGCGCACCACACAACTTCACCAATTTTAGCGACATTTGCTGGACGAGCGCAGAAGAAATCGACAACATCGCTTACCATCTTGAACCGGAAAGAGAGCTGACAGTTGACAGCTCGGCCGCAGCTGCGAAACGGAAGCAGACGATGCAGCAAGAAAAAAGCGAGCAGCTGTCAAACGGCCAGACGCTTCAGATTGGAGGCTTATGCGTCACGCTCACTAGAGGGCGCTACACTGTTCGTTTGGTTTGAAATTGGGCGGTTATTATGTGAAAGAAATAGCTACGTGACATTTCTTTATCAACTTATATACTTATTTATCATGCGCTACATCCGCTTTTTGTGTTTTGTAACACATTCCGAACTTAAAACATTTGAAAAATAAGTAATATTTTCGTTTGTCCATCACTATCGTTTAATGACAAGAAATTTCTTGCCGAAGAAGTTTTCTTGCATAACATGCGCTGCTACGGTGGAATACAGAACTAAAAATAATTGATACATTTTAACATAAAAAAACTGGAACACAATTATTAGAAAATTATCACAAATTACCGATAATGTGAAGTTGTTCTATTTAAAAACCGACAGCAGAATTCAGACCAAAAAATAATAAAATTTAGCAATTGTCATGACCACACTCGCGATCTACTCTCCTTGGTTTTGAACAGCTGTGTGTCAAAAATAATAATAAATAACAACAAACGCCCTCCGTACGGTTGTTCCGTGTTCAATTTTGTTTTCTTTTATCTTTAATATCAACTAGCAGTAGCAGCACCATCAGGCAGCGCTTTTTGTCGCCTGCTAGCAAACATATCTTCCGCCGTAGCCCTTCGAACGGTAGCGCGATCGTAGTTCTGCAGACTCCATACCTCCAACGTGATTCATCACCCGCACACAAAGCGAGATGTCGGTAGAAAAGTTCGATCTTCAAAAGGTGCACGACAAGTTCACCGAAAGCCTCTCGGGAGCGGACGATGTCTACGTGGACCAATATCTGGCAGCGTTCAAGGAGCTGTACAAGTAAGAAGAAACGTGCACTTATCGGACGCACCGGTTGCAATGGGGTCTTATCAAATCTCCGGTTCGTCGGGGGGCTTACAGATTTTTCCAGCTGATGGGAACGGTGTTCGGGTTCGTGAGCAGTGACGTCAAGGAGAAGGTGGAAATCCTGGAGAAGCTGCGCGGGAAGGAAAACGCGAACAGCTTTCTCACCATCCGCACCATGATGGAGTACGAGCAGGAGTCGAATTTGCTCAACAAGAAAGACTACGTGTCCGGCAGCCGAACGTTACTACGGCTTCACCGTGGTTTGGGTACGTATCGAGCAAACCGTGCTCGACTGCATCGACACAACCGCGCGCATTTTATCTTATCTCCGTTGTCAACAACAACGTGGCGTTTGCAGATTTCATACAGGAGTTTTTGAAGCGACTTGGGGAGCTGGAAGCTGACGCGAAAACGAACGGAGTCTGTCAGACGGCGTACAACGACACCCTCGCCCAGTTTCACCCGTGGCTCATCCGGAAGGGTGCGACCGTCGCGATGTACGCGATGCCGACACGGGACCAGCTGCTCGAAAAAGTCTGCCTGGATGTGACCGTGGCGATGAAGTTGCTCCCGGAGATGCTCGCAGTCACGCGCAACGTGTACGATCGCACGCAAGAACTCTACACGAAGTACGATCTGCACGGGTTGCCGTAGAGGACGGCGCAGGGCAATTTCCATCTTCACGCTACACGAACCCACGGCTGCTGCAATTACGCTTACTTGGTGTATTATGAGTTAATGCTTTTAATCCGTTTTTTTTAATCCCTGTTATATTTTTAATTGGTCCATGTTGTAACGCAAAAGTATTGCGAGTGTGTCTATGAAAGCTGTGTTGCTGTGCTAGGTACCCAAACAAATAGCTAATTATTTCCTGACTTTTCAGTTTTAGTTAAAGGACAAGCGAATGTGTGTAATACGTTGCGGGAAGAAAAACAAAAGAAAAACGAAGCATGTTGATAAGTTCAAGCTGGCTTGATCTCGGCAAAATAGATAGCTTAGTGTTGTAGGTTGTAGAGCAAGTTCCCACGTAAAAGGTGCTTCAATGTTATATCTCTATAAGCTCAACCTTTACTAGGATGCAAAAATGTGAAGCTGTATACGGTGATAACATTACTTGCTCAATTTTCGAACGTATTGAATGAGATCCATCTTAGCATGCCACACATTCCACCTCGAAGTAGATGGCATCACGCGCTCCACCCCAAAACGAATTGTAGCTCATATATTTTAGATCCATCGCAAACCCTGACATGGTAGAAGGATTAGGAATGGTCTTGCTTGCTAGGTTCAACAAACGAAACGATGTTGTGACAATATATTACGAGCATTGCAACACGTGGGTAACATAGTATATGACATCGATCCGAACTTGGGGTTGGTTTCACAAGAAGTACATTTTATTGAAGTTTTTCATTTTTTTTAGAATTTTATGCAATTTTCATGTATTTCTTCTATGTTGTAACTGTGATAACATAATACTGATTTGTTTGAAATGCGCGAAAATAGTGATGATTCTAATCCAATCGTAGCCAAAATCACAATATTCGAAGTACTTATAAAATCGTTTCAAATGTTAGACGTCGAAAAAAGTCTTCGAGCTTCACAAGGTAGGTACTAACTCTAAAAGTCCTACTTAAAATTTAAATTTTTTCTATCAAAATGGCATCCTTTTATACCCCGACTTCTGCTGAATCCGCATAGGGAAGACCACGAGCTGTTCGCAGTCAATTCCAGAATTCTATGGAAAACCTTTCGGGCAAACGTCGGTATTTGTTCAAAAAAAAAAAAATGATAAAAATACATCGAGTATATCTTAACTACACTATTTCTTCTAATCCTATCCGTCTTCTTCTATTTTTTGGGAAGAAGATCGTAGAAAGATTGGAAAAATCTGTTTTTTTACGTTCTAGCCTCCTACATGAAAATCCTCTTTTGACGAATGTAAAAATATAAGACTTTAAGTGATAATTGGCTGTCGATAACTCTAACCGTTGTTGAGCAATGAAAGCTCAAAGTTGATAAGGTGCCAATATATACTGCATTTTCAGCATTTACATCGCATTAGCTGCCGAGATATGCAATAAGGAACATTATTATGAGATAGAGTCTTATGGAGTGATACTAATTTGCGTAGAGTTCGCCAGCAAAGACATGCCCGCGTCTTGAGTATCGGCGATCAAAAGACCTGTGGAGAACATTGCGTGTTTAGTTTCATTTCTCCGGAAATGCAGGGAGAGTTTCCCACATCCTAAAGCTCACCTGCAATGCACGCGGTCATGAAGCACGCGATCGAGCCGGCAATGAACGAACGGAACGACACCGCTGTTATCGCGCCCCGTCGCTCAGGCGCCAGGGAGCTCATCGCACCGATCATAATGCCCAGCGAGCTGGGATTGGCGAAGCCACAGATCGCGTACGTGGCGATCGTGATCGAGCGTTTCTGGTTTGGAGAGATAAATGGACACATGTTCTGTGAAGATAGATGCCTTCCTTATGTTGCACGAACGTGCTTACCGTGATCGTTCCATTGCGGATGAGCTCGCCGAGCCGCTGGTACGCGACGAACTCGTTCACGACCGTCTTGATGCCGATGATTTGGCCCACGTGCTCGCTGTCCTCCCAGGAGACGCCCATCACGTAGGCGAGCGGGCGGAACACGTAACCGCAGAACCACTCGAGCGAAAGACTGTCCAGCCCGACCAGCATCCCGCACCACGCCAGCACTCCGTTGAGGAACGCCACGAACGACACGAACGCGATAAGGTTGGCGATTATGCCCAGAATCAGCGGGGTGGCCGAGCTGGCTCCGTTGCAGGCCGCATCCACGAGGGACGAATCCGTGCTAGAGAGTGAGTGGAACGTCAGTGTGTGTGCTGGGACGATTTCCGCACTACCAACACTTACGACTTCTCGACCTGAATGTTCTCCGACGACGTCTTGCTCTGCTCCACCTCCGGGTAGATGATCTTCGCCACGCAGAGTACCGCCGGCGCCGATATGACGCTCGCCGTGATCAGGTGTCCCGGGCTCGCCCCGAACGAGATGTACGCGGCCAGCACCGTCCCGGAGACGGTCGCGAACCCGGACGCCATGATCGAGTGGAGCTCCGAGTGCGTGAGGTCCTTCACGTACGGTTTGATCATCAGCGGCGACTCGCTCATGCCGAGGAAGATGTTCGATGCCGCCATCATGCCCTCGCACACGGTCGTTCCCATCAGCGTCTGCAGGATCCAGCCGAGCTTCAGCACGAACCACTGCATCGCCCCGAGATAGTACAGCACGGAGATGAAGAAGCTGAAGAAGTAGATCACGCTCAGCACGGAGAACGCAAACACGGCGTACTGGTTGATGAGCGCGTCGCTGTACACGAAGGCCGCCCCGACGGACGAGTAGCTCAGGAAGGTGTCCACTTTCGCGCCGACACAGGCGAAGATACTGCGGCCCACGTCCCAGCGGATACAAAGCACCCCGAGCAGCACCTGCACGAGCAGACCCGCACAAACCGGACGAAGGTTGATGTGCTTCGGGTGTTTCGATGCCAGGAAGGAAAGCAGCAAGAACACAACCATCCCGGTAAGGGGCATCAGGCGGGCGCGATCGTCCCGTGTGTCGAAGTACAGGAAGATAGCGAACGCAGCGAGCACGATCACACCGACAGAGATCTTCACGGTGCGGGGTTGGAATGTACGCTGGAGATAAGATCCAACCGGGGACAGCATCCGGTACAGGGACGGCCCTAGTCTGGGCTTGAGCAGCAGGAAGTACAGCAAACCGGCGTAGACGAATGCGAGCAGAAGTAGCAACATCCCGTACCCATCACACCACCGCATGCCACAGTCCGATCGGCAGTCTTCACGCTCTGGAATAAGGCAAGCGTGAGAGATGGGGTTGACGTTCAGGTGAAGAAACTGCTTACCATGCTGAAGGAAATGTTTTGTCGCGAACGCAAAAAACACCACAACCACTCCATTCACGGTGCACGCAGTGGCGTATCGTCTAAGGTTCGATTGCTTCCCTTTCACCGGTGCCTCTGACACATCCAATCCAATCGTGGAGAGTGCTATTTCTTCCTGTAATTGTGTGTTATAGTGTCGTATAGACCTCTGACGCACTCCTTGAAGCGTTCAAACCCATCTTCCTACCTTCGAATCAACGATATAACGCGCTGATGTTTGATCGTCTTCCACTCGGGACACGTAACGTTCGTTTAGCGCCATCTCAGCGGCGTCTAGTGATAAGTGAGTTCTCGGAACGAATTTTCTACTTCAGTCAACAATCGCACTGCAGTACATTTTAAGTTCTGCACGTTGAACAGACACCTGCACAAACAATTCGCTTCGCTTGCTGCTTCACACGTAATGGGGAAAACCCCAGATGTTGTCCCGAAAAGCACTTTTTTATATACACTCACACGTGATTGATGCTATTAGTTTGCATTTAATTCGCGTTTGAACGCGCGTTTCGCTAGCTGCTTTGCCGGTTGCCTCTCTATCCGACCACAACACGATTCGCACTGGCGTCGGTCTCCGGATCGACACAAACAGCTTCCTCCTCTACCTGGCGGTGCAAATAAAAAAGCATAAACACCGACCCCAAAAACATCCAGTCACCTCGGCACGTTACGTACGGCTGGGGATTCACGCACCACTGAAACACGTTTCTCCATTCACAAGCACGCGGTCGCTGTTCGGTTTAAGCGAGCCGGTTGAAGGTGGTGACGATCTGCGACTGCGCGCGACCGGTCGTTTTACGAGGCTCTTTTAAAGGCCGCGCCAGTCAATGAAATAATCTAGCGCGGCTGTTGGCGGAAAGACGCTTAGATAGCGGTGTGGAAGAATGTGTTGGAAGCACTATTGTGGCTGTGGAATACGATCGCGAATGAGGTGGAGGATAGTAAAGGGACCTTGTTTGTTCGGATGATATGATATTGACATATTGCAATACTTTACCACTGCTTACTACTTTCGAATGACAAACTGTAGATAAGATAAGAGGATACAGTATGCTGCATATGTTTAGGATGAGATTTTTTTGTGTTAAAGGGAGGGCACAGAGGGATCTCAAGAGCGAAGAAATTGGAGGCGATCTCTGAATGCATTGATTCCGTTTCTAACTTCACAGTCTATGTAGATATTACTAGAGCCACCAAGCTGTTCTTAGTTCATCACCAGTTGTCTGGAGATGCATAGAAGAGTCAAGTTATACCAAGTGTATCACAATAGATCATTACGCCGAGAAGGAAGCAGAAGAAGATAGCAAAAAGATACGACAACCAGGATCATCATAGACAAGCATTGCTTCCATAAGTTTCAACACTTTTCCTAAGGTTCTGGTGGCTATGACTGAGCTTTGGTTTATTCACGACACATAACGCTTATTCCTCCATTCTCTAGCTTCTAAACTAACACAATTCTACTGAGTTAAGGTTGGCATTCCAGCGGTACCGTTCAGCACTGTCGATGCGCCGACCGTGGCGAGCCTGCCGAAATTGTTGAAGATCGTTTCGTCCATCAGCAGTCCCCCTATGCTGGCCGTCATGAAACACACGATCGATCCTGTCAGGAACGCGCGGAACGCCACCGCCGTGATGATGTTGCGCTTGTTGGGCGCCATGGCACTGAGCGTTCCGATCATGATACCCATGGAACTGGGATTGGCAAAGCCGCATACGGAGTACGTTGCGATCGCTGCCGATCGGGGCTGTGAGGAGGTAGAGAAATACACAGTGTTAGGATTGTACTCTGCAAGATTCCGGTGCGTTAGGCCTTACCGAAATGACTTCCTCCTTGATGAACTCTCCCAGACGCTCGAACGCTACGAACTCGTTCACGATCATCTTGATGCCGATCACCTTGCCCACGTAGTAGCTATCGTCCCACGGGACGCCCATCACGAATGCGAGCGGCCGGAACACGGCACCGAAGATGTTCTCCAGCGAGACGTCCTCCCAACCGACGCGCCACCCGAACCAGGACAGCAACCCGTTCAGGAAGGCGATGAACGACACGAACGCGATCAGGTTGGCGATGATGCCGAGAACGATCGGTGTAGCGGCGCTGGCACCATTGCTAGCCGCGTCCAGCATGGAAGAATCGGTGCTGGGAAGAGAGATCGAACATAGTTAAAAGAGCGATCTTCATGTCAATGCACTCCTCTTCAAACTTACGATTCCTCCATCTGTATGTTATCCGAGCGAGTTTTGCTCTCCTCCGTCTCGGGATAGATCATTTTCGCGAAACAGAGCGCCCCGGGGGCCGCCATTACGCTGGCCGTGATGAGATGGGCCGGATTGGCACCGAACGAGATGTACGCGGCCAGCACCGTCCCCGATACCGTCGCGTATCCCGACGTCATGATCGAGTGGATCTCCGAGTGGGTCAGATCCTTCAGGTACGGGCGGATCAGCAGCGGCGACTCGCTCATCCCCAGGAAGATGTTGGCCGCGGCGATCACGCTCTCGCACACGGTCGTGCCGAGCACGGACTGGAGAATCCAGCCGAGCTTCAGCACCACCCACTGCATCGCACCCAGGTAGTACAGGATCGAGATGCAGAAGCTGAAGAAGTATATCACAGACAGCACCGAGAACGCAAAGATGGCGTACTCGTTCTCACCGCCACCGACCAGCACCGAGCCGTACACGAAGGCGGCCCCCTCGCGGGTGTAGTTCAGGAACGTCGCGACCTTATCGCCGACGCACGAGAATATGCTGCGGCCCACCTCCCAGCGGATGCAGAACAGCCCGAGCAGGAACTGGAAGATGACGCCCATCACAACCGGCCGGTAGTTGATGCGCGTTGGGTGCTTCGACACCACGATCGAGATGACCAGCAGGAACGCCATCCCGGACAGGGAGATGAGTCGCTCGGTTTGATCGCGCGTTTCGAAGTACACGAACAAGGCGAATCCAAGTATCACGAGCCCCACGGCTGCTAGTCGGACGTACCTGAGGGGAAAGAAGGTTTAAGGCGTGACTTGACCCAGGCGCTGATTGACCCCACCACTTACCATGGTTTGGCGATGTGCTTAA
>KZ067188.1:167605-181790 GCA_002091845.1 Anopheles cracens | reverse complement strand
TAGTTTTGATATTCTTCAAGAAAACATGATAAACAATGTAAATTCAACCACCATATTGGATGATTATCAATGCGTATCACATTATGAAGGTGGATTTCCGCTTTGTTTTGATTCATATTTGGAAAATATTCATGCTAGATAATTTTGTGCTATCCTCAGGAGAAACTTTCAATCATAACTTTCTGCTCCAAAGCCACCAACGGTCGACTTCGCTAAGGTGTAATATATTGTTTGTCTCTAAAAAAAATGCACAATAATTGAATCGTTCAAAATCGTCCACAAGAAGAGCATCACATCAAGAGAAATAAAATATCAAAAGCACCGTCTAGGAGGGACCTTTTGTCCCGTTCTCTCCTTTAGCTCAAGTTCGCGTGATATCGATTGCCTAAACACTCCATTATTCTCGCACGCCGCGCTAGTCAGCAGAAATCGCCGCGTTCTCATTGCGGCACGTACAGATGCCACCCGTTTATAGGAAGCAGGCTTTGCGCAAAATGTCCTCCCCACCCCCTTTGGACCACCCAAAACGGGCTAATCGAAGATATTTTTTGTTTCCCGCATCCCGCTTATGGTTCGAGCAGCGCGTCGGTGAGTTTTTCCGTTCCGGGCCATCGTATGCGGCATGAGCGTACCTTGATGTACACGGCAACGGCACAGCGATCGCACGTGAGCAGCATTGCTGAAGGATCGTGCGAAAATTCAGTGGCCCTTCGGGGCAGCGTGTGGCGATGATCACATAATAGGTTGAGATAGCAAGAACAACGGCAAAATGTACAAAAACCCAACTCGATTACTCACAAAAGCCCGAAGGTTTCCCGACAACAAACAAACCGAGCCGATTTTGCGCGCTGATAAGTGCGCCGGCCCCACTTTCGCCATACGGTGCCAGTTCCTCCAAAAACCTCAACCAGGATAGGCAAGCTGGCTGACATTGACCTTAAACCGGCGCTGTTGTTTGGCTCGAGTAGGGCTGGCGCTGGCTCGGTTCTCTTTCTCTCGCACCACTTACCATCTTGATTGACACTCGATAAGTGGTCCGAGTGATCGATTCCAGCACCGATGCTGACGCGGCTAATCACTGATTGAACGTATTGGAATTGGAGGCGATCGTTTCGCAACGCACCGATAACCGATCGGCAGTGACGGCGCGGAGAGTTCGCACGATCGTGCGGCGGCTGTCATTATGGGGCGGATGTGTAACGCGGGCTGCGTAACCGCGGCCGGGCCAAAGAATGAATGCGATGGGTGAGAAAAAATGGGTTGTTTTTACCCCTCACGTGGATCTGGCGGCATACGGCGCGGACGTAGTAAGCAGGTGATAATCATTATGGAGAGAAATTTCATGGTATAAATACTTCTTCTAAGGGGATACTTTTTTGGAGACTTTTCTAGGAGATGGCTTTGGGAGAGTGTCCTGTCCCGATAGAAAATCGATCAATACTTCTTCCTTCCGAAAGCGGACGTAATGACTCACCAGTTTCGAACTCATCGACTCATCAGTTAGCAGTGATGATACATTTTTGCAAGTGTTTTTACTACACTATTTTAGGTATTTTTTGAAGAAACTGACTTATTGTCTATGGCTTCTGTCTTATTTTAAATAAAATTAAGTGGGTTCTTAAGATTTTTGCCCCGGAGAAAGACCCTAACATCCAAATAAACTTTTATTTAGTTTGTTTAAGAATTTTTGCAGTGCAAGAGAAAGAATATTTCATGTAAGATTTAAAGGAAATATGGGTTTCGTTAGAAGGTCGCTCATACAATGATGCATTTGAAAGAGTGGCATTGCCCCAATCAACGCTTTAGTTCATTACCCGTCACCTTGGAATCAAGTCATGTCATGTTAAGAATTGAGAAGTCACCAAATTTTATGGTTATCTTTGTCTAGAGTTTTTCCCAAAATATGACCTCAGTGCTTCTATCTAGAATAGACTGTTTCAATTGTATTATTTTCAGCTAAATGAAGTAGAGATATAATAAAGAAAAGCTCAATTCTTTATAAATAAATATTCTACTTTATTTTCCTGAAAACTGCCCTAAACCCCAGAAACTTAGCCAGGCTTGAAATCTAAAGGTGGTAGAACTGACATTCTATTTATTTTTCGTTGGCATAACAATCTCAAGTTGGACTGTTTAAGTTTAAAACGTAGGTGCCTTCCAGAGAACTCAACCGAGTTGACTATTTCAATAATCAATATTTAAAAAATGAGTGACTTCAAATGGTTCATTTTAGTACGAATCGGTACGCCACAAAGCACGGCCTACTTAGTGTGATCTCAGGTGGTATCTATGTGAGTCACACAAACCGAAGCCAAATGCTTATCATCTGTTGCTATTGCTGCAAAGTCTCGTGCGTCGCAAACTCGTCTACAAACTCGGCTGGATGCTGCTGCTGGAAGTAACCTTCCCATGGAGTCAACCACCCGGTGTGGGTGAGCTGGTGCGCGCCACAGGAGGGAGTGGGGACGGCAGCAGCAAGCGCGAAGGGCGCGGCATGACTTACGATAGACAAGCCGTGCACCTTCTAACTGTTTTCGGTGTAGAAACGTAAATCGAACGCAAACAGGTTCTGGCATGATACCGCGCGTGTCAACTCCGCACTCGCAGCCCATATGGCGTGGCGTCTCGGGCGGTGGCGCTGGGGCAGAAGGTGTTTTCGATCGTCATCGCCGGCAGGTACGAGACGCACTTGCGCAACGCACTGCAATGCGCAACGGTGACGGTGCGGTGAGTGCGTCTGGGAAAACACACACCCCGATCGCCCCCTTTTACTCCATTTCCACCCGAACCGGGTCCATCCGGTTCGCGGTTCGGAGTCGTGTCTGTGCCGCTCTAATTGTGTGGGCCCAGAACTCGCCCTAGAACCTCACCGATTGATGCCAGAAGACTCAGCTGGTGTGGCATCAACACATCTGGAGCGTTGCTCCGTTCTTGGCAGTGAAGTTGATGAAGTGCTAGAACAATTATAAAACGATTTGTCAGACCGTAATTCAATCAGCCCGATATGGTGCCACGGTCGGTGCGTCGCGGGATGAAAAGAAGTGCCAGTAGCGCCCAAAGTGGTCGCGCGGTGAGCCTTTCGTAAGGACGTCGGTTAGCTAATGGCCAACCGGAGCGTGTTGTTTACGCGGGCGCCTGGCCGATGGCAACACGCCTGCAGAAGAAATGCACTCCGCGACCTTTCAGCGACATTTTCGTTGGAACACTTCGACCAACCAGGCCCCAACTGCCCACGTGATGCAGGTGCACTTGAACGAGAGTGCTAGAAAGCGCGTGGACGCCCGTGTGCTCCGGTAGGGCCCTGCGGCAGAGGTGTGCAATCGGGCGGTACAGTGCGTTCGAGTTATGCACGAGCGATTAGCCACTATTGACCTACCGGAGGGCTCGGGTTGCCCCGGGAATGATCAGTCATCACTCGCGGGCACGCTGTCGACTGGTACGACCCGATCGATCGGGGTACCCATTTGCAGGACGGATGTTGTGTGCACCTATACCACCCTTTAAGGTTTTAATTCGAACCCACAATCGTTTAGCCATATCGGTCGAGTGAAACGGAAAAAATAATCATCGAACTATCGATAATTGTAATTTGAAAGATAGAAAACTTTGTGAAGAATTAACCTAAGTGAAGAATATTCAATATTAGACGAAGATTGTTCTCCGACAATACCTGCTTACCATTTATTTACACCGCAAAATTATCATAAATGTGAAACTACCCTACTATTCGTTTGATGTTGTGTCCATCTTTTTGATTCAAATGGATAATAAAATAAAATATTAATTAGATGCCCGAATTAGCAATGTTTTCGTTATGCATATCGAACAACAAATTAATCCAAAACCAACATAACTTCAATCTCTAAATGGGGTTAAAAGTTAGCCGGTATCATACGAACTATGAAGTATATGAGATATATGGTTTCATGTTAAAACTCGTAACATATTTTGCGATCAAACGTTAAATTGTTAAGCAATCATTAAGTCGAAGAATTAAAATAAATTATCGCTTATGCCCTATTTATTGATAGAGACATAATAAAAGTGGAATCGTGATTTAAGTAATTATTAAATATTGAACTCTTAAATATTGAATATTGCACCTTATGTAAATATTGAACCCTTGAATCACGATACACACAAATAAGTTAAATAACGTTAACTTAAACAAAACACAAAACAAATTGGAAATAGAACCCAAAAAACTCAACCCAACAAATAATAGAGGAATAAGTAAATAAATTGATTAATTGATTTAAAAAACTATATTTATGAAAAAGTAATAACATAAATAATTGATTAATTCAATTTAACAACTAAATAAATACATAGATGAATAAATATGCAACAACTATTATATTAATGAGATGAAAAAGTAGCTAAATATAATGAAAATCACTTTCATTTTAACTTGATCATTGAATGGGCTTTAAATAATAACAAGTTATTGTTGTTGTTGTTTGTTTATTGATCGAGTCCACTACAGGTTTAACTCACAATTTAAAAACTTAACCTAACTTATAACTAACATGGTTATCCAATTTATAGTATAAAAAAAAACAAAAGTGTACAAAAAGAACTTAAAAGCTATAAAACCAAAGATTGCAGGTATTAGTAAAAGCATAACGGGAAGGGTCTGAGGAATGGAAAGAGAAAGGGATGAACGGAAAGAATCAAGAATACTCGGATAAAGAAGAGACATTCGAAAAGCGAGAGCGGAAGCTAGCAAGAGAAGAATTGAAATCGAAATGAGGCCAGTAGGAATTGAAATGACGCATGCAGATCGTAAGTACTAAAAATAGCATATTTATGTATTGATCGTTTTCCATCACAACTTGTTTTTTTTTATTTAGTATGACGGCCTTATTGGCCGTATTGTCAGTGCCTAAATGCACTGACCGACATTTTTGTTCTCAGGGCATTTCCTCCCTGTAATTTGGCCTTATCCCGGGCTTACTCGGTTGTGCTGGATGGTGTGACTATCCGGGTAAAGTTGTGGTGTTTTTCTGGTTTATTGCTTCTATTGTTGGTGTTTGTGGATGGGTAACGGTGTTTGCGTGTGGTTGTGATGATGGTGACGCCATCACAACTTGTTATCGGTTACGAAATAATTCAAAACAATTCAAAATGTTGCATATTTTTGAGGCAGTGTCCATTTTTTCCGAGCAAAAACGAAAGTTTCTGTTTCAAACAATCTGCTCGTTTTTGCTGTGACTGACTGGGGCAGCATTGTTTGGAGCGTATGGGACGTCGTGGTTTTTGTTTTCTTGTTTGTCTCCTTTTCATATTGCTTGACCTTGCCCGCTTCTGCTCCACTGCGCTGTTCATGCTGAACTTAAGTGTCAGACTGATTGCTTGTTCAGCCGGAACGCACATTTGGACAGTGTACGATACAAAACTTAGCTTGTGGCATGTTGGGAGATAACAATGGTAATCTTTTGGACCTTGGTCATGAAACTGCAGATAGCGTTTGCTTTGTTGGTAGCTACTGTTCATTCTAGATGCGGCTTAGGGTTAAATCATGCTTGTGGAACTGCGTCTCGCTTGGATTTGCTATCGAATGCACATTTTCATCCCAATTTCCAGGGCATTCGATATTTTCATCCAAAATATACACTTACTGCAAACCACACTTGCGTCAAACCGCGGCCCTGTGTCAACCTATGCATCTCTTCAACAAAGGGAATTGTGTATTGACATGCGTCGGTGGTTGCATCTGTAAAAAACGGCTACTTTCGCATGTCTGCGTTTGGGAAGTGTGTTCCTGTTACAGTTTGCGATAAAATTCAAATCATCACCCCGGTTGAAATAGCACCAGCCTCATCTAACTTCGATCACAAGAAAGCATTTTCCAGTACAATCTTCGTCGTTTTTCCCAATGGTTAAGAAATACATCAAAAGAATTAAATGTCGGTTTGCTACGTAAGCTCCGCAATGGATAGTGTCTCCTGTATTTTTGTTTTCTTGTTTGTCTCCTTTTCATATTGCTTGACCTTGCCCGCTTCTGCTCCACTGCGCTGTTCATGCTGAACTTAAGTGTCAGACTGATTGCTTGTTCAGCCGGAACGCACATTTGGACAGTGTACGATACAAAACTTAGCTTGTGGCATGTTGGGAGATAACAATGGTAATCTTTTGGACCTTGGTCATGAAACTGCAGATAGCGTTTGCTTTGTTGGTAGCTACTGTTCATTCTAGATGCGGCTTAGGGTTAAATCATGCTTGTGGAACTGCGTCTCGCTTGGATTTGCTATCGAATGCACATTTTCATCCCAATTTCCAGGGCCAACCTGTCCGTTGAACGAAAGATACACTTACTGCAAACCGCGGCCCTGTGTCAACCTATGCATCTCTTCAACAAAAGGAATTATGTATTGACCTGCGTCGGTGGTTGCATCTGTAAAAAACGGCTACTTTCGCATGTCTGCGTTTGGGAAGTGTGTTCCTGTTACAGTTTGCGATAAAATTCAAATCATCACCCCGGTTGAAATAGCACCAGCCTCATCTAACTTCGATCACAAGAAAGCATTTTCCAGTACAATCTTCGTCGTTTTTCCCAATGGTTAAGAAATACATCAAAAGAATTAAATGTCGGTTTGCTACGTAAGCTCCGCAATGGATAGTGTCTCCTGTATGGGCCATTAACACCACAGAAAAGAAGATATCAACAATCTGTTTCGAAACGTCTATAGTAATTTAATCAATATACTTGTCTACTGGAAGGGGCTAATGGGTCAACCGGAAGAAAAGCCTGTGTGGACAGATAGTGATGACAGATGGTGTCGAAACTTCCGGGAGAACTACTGGGATTGAGGGCTCGGGAGCATTTTGCGCCAGACAAAACTAAAACACTGAAAGAAACATTTTTGGGATTGAGGGCTCGGGAGCATTTTGCGCCAGACAAAACTAAAGCACTGAAAGAAACATTTTTGGCTTAAGTGTATTACGTATCAAAGTGATGTTTCCGCAAAGATTGTTTGCAGAAGGTGGATCTCGTATCTCCTGTTGTACGTTGTGTCCCATTATGTTCCTTACCTTTCTCAATCCACGTGCGGATTGTTTGCGCAGGTGGAACATATTCATACATACATCATCAGAAACGCGCGATATAAAACAATCCTGCCATCGAGACAAAAGTTGATTTTAGTTTCCTTACTTCCTCTCCACAACCATGAGGACGCGGACGGTTTTCGGTGTGTTGGTAGTTGCGCTCGTCCTGCACGAGATGCAAGGCCAGTTTTTAGCCATTGAGCCGTGTCTCACTTGGATGAAACCGCGTAAGTGTTAGGCCAACGTGGCAGATGCTTCATTATTCGTGCAATTTATCGCTCCAATTTGGCGCTACCCTAATGGTTTTCAGAGCCAACCTGTCCGAGGTACGAACGCTACACTTGCTGCAAAACGTGCCTGGAGCCGACGTGCCGCAACAGAAACGTCGTTGCGAAGTGTGCTGGACCGTGCACGGGTGGCTGCGTCTGCAAGCCCGGTCTTGTGCGCGTTATTGCGAACGGGAAGTGTGTGCGGTTGAAGGACTGTGACCGATTTGACTACATTGTTCCGGTTCTGTCTAGCGTTGTGTGATGAAGAATGAGTCTAACAGCTTCACATTGAAACAAATTCATCGACCCGAAATGGCTTCATTGCAACAAAGCTCCTATGGATCGGAAATGTTCAGTTACTTAGTGCAGCAACAATCGCTTTACCACTATATTACTACATTAAGCGAAACAATAAAGCGTTGGAAGCGACATTCGAAAGAGATTCTTTTTAAAACCCAAAATCCATTTGTCTCTCGTGGATAATGTTGTTGTCACGTTTGTCTCCAATGTCAAACCCAATTATGCGATCAGTTGAAATTAAGACACGCAGCAAACGCAGTGTAAATCATGCCACACCGAGTTACTGATTTATTTGGGACGGCTTATTTCGTGCTGTTGACTTCAGGTATTCTCAAGGGCAAGGGCATTTTTTATTTAACAGCAACATGCCTAAGCGCCTCAGTTAATGTTAAATGGTTAACAAAATCAAGATCATCCTGGTTCTCTTCAACTTCGTCAACATTTGCCTGGGTATTATTGGCCAAATCATGGGCATTAGAGTCAAACATTGGTAAACTGAAGTCAGATGATAACTCCGACTCCTCTGCGGCATCGGATTCTAGCAGAAAACATAAAATCACACAAATTACTAAATATATATGCTTTTTTTTATTTAGTATGACGGCCTTATTGGCCGTATTGTCAGTGCCTAAATGCACTGACCGACATTTTTGTTCTCAGGGCATTTCCTCCCTGTAATTTGGCCTTATCCCGGGCTTACTCGGTTGTGCTGGATGGTGTGACTATCCGGGTAAAGTTGTGGTGTTTTTCTGGTTTATTGCTTCTATTGTTGGTGTTTGTGGATGGGTAACGGTGTTTGCGTGTGGTTGTGATGATGGTGACGCCATCACAACTTGTTATCGGTTACGAAATAATTCAAAACAATTCAAAATGTTGCATATTTTTGAGGCAGTGTCCATTTTTTCCGAGCAAAAACGAAAGTTTCTGTTTCAAACAATCTGCTCGTTTTTGCTGTGACTGACTGGGGCAGCATTGTTTGGAGCGTATGGGACGTCGTGGTTTTTGTTTTCTTGTTTGTCTCCTTTTCATATTGCTTGACCTTGCCCGCTTCTGCTCCACTGCGCTGTTCATGCTGAACTTAAGTGTCAGACTGATTGCTTGTTCAGCCGGAACGCACATTTGGACAGTGTACGATACAAAACTTAGCTTGTGGCATGTTGGGAGATAACAATGGTAATCTTTTGGACCTTGGTCATGAAACTGCAGATAGCGTTTGCTTTGTTGGTAGCTACTGTTCATTCTAGATGCGGCTTAGGGTTAAATCATGCTTGTGGAACTGCGTCTCGCTTGGATTTGCTATCGAATGCACATTTTCATCCCAATTTCCAGGGCATTCGATATTTTCATCCAAAATATCCGATGAATGAAAGATACACTTGCTGCAAACCGCGGCCCTGTGTCAACCTATGCATCTCTTCAACAAAGGGAATTGTGTATTGACATGCGTCGGTGGTTGCATCTGTAAAAAACGGCCATTCGATATTTTCATCCAAAATATCCGATGAATGAAAGATACACTTGCTGCAAACCGCGGCCCTGTGTCAACCTATGCATCTCTTCAACAAAGGGAATTGTGTATTGACATGCGTCGGTGGTTGCATCTGTAAAAAACGGCTACTTTCGCATGTCTGCGTTTGGGAAGTGTGTTCCTGTTACAGTTTGCGATAAAATTCAAATCATCACCCCGGTTGAAATAGCACCAGCCTCATCTAACTTCGATCACAAGAAAGCATTTTCCAGTACAATCTTCGTCGTTTTTCCCAATGGTTAAGAAATACATCAAAAGAATTAAATGTCGGTTTGCTACGTAAGCTCCGCAATGGATAGTGTCTCCTGTATGGGCCATTAACACCACAGAAAAGAAGATATCAACAATCTGTTTCGAAACGTCTATAGTAATTTAATCAATATACTTGTCTACTGGAAGGGGCTAATGGGTCAACCGGAAGAAAAGCCTGTGTGGACAGATAGTGATGACAGATGGTGTCGAAACTTCCGGGAGAACTACTGGGATTGAGGGCTCGGGAGCATTTTGCGCCAGACAAAACTAAAGCACTGAAAGAAACATTTTTGGCTTAAGTGTATTACGTATCAAAGTGATGTTTCCGCAAAGATTGTTTGCAGAAGGTGGATCTCGTATCTCCTGTTGTACGTTGTTTCCCATTATGTTCCTTACCTTTCTCAATCCACGTGCGGATTGTTTGCGCAGGTGGAACATATTCATACATACATCATCAGAAACGCGCGATATAAAACAATCCTGCCATCGAGACAAAAGTTGATTTTAGTTTCCTTACTTCCTCTCCACAACCATGAGGACGCGGACGGTTTTCGGTGTGTTGGTAGTTGCGCTCGTCCTGCACGAGATGCAAGGCCAGTTTTTAGCCATTGAGCCGTGTCTCACTTGGATGAAACCGCGTAAGTGTTAGGCCAACGTGGCAGATGCTTCATTATTCGTGCAATTTATCGCTCCAATTTGGCGCTACCCTAATGGTTTTCAGAGCCAACCTGTCCGAGGTACGAACGCTACACTTGCTGCAAAACGTGCCTGGAGCCGACGTGCCGCAACAGAAACGTCGTTGCGAAGTGTGCTGGACCGTGCACGGGTGGCTGCGTCTGCAAGCCCGGTCTTGTGCGCGTTATTGCGAACGGGAAGTGTGTGCGGTTGAAGGACTGTGACCGATTTGACTACATTGTTCCGGTTCTGTCTAGCGTTGTGTGATGAAGAATGAGTCTAACAGCTTCACATTGAAACAAATTCATCGACCCGAAATGGCTTCATTGCAACAAAGCTCCTATGGATCGGAAATGTTCAGTTACTTAGTGCAGCAACAATCGCTTTACCACTATATTACTACATTAAGCGAAACAATAAAGCGTTGGAAGCGACATTCGAAAGAGATTCTTTTTAAAACCCAAAATCCATTTGTCTCTCGTGGATAATGTTGTTGTCACGTTTGTCTCCAATGTCAAACCCAATTATGCGATCAGTTGAAATTAAGACACGCAGCAAACGCAGTGTAAATCATGCCACACCGAGTTACTGATTTATTTGGGACGGCTTATTTCGTGCTGTTGACTTCAGGTATTCTCAAGGGCAAGGGCATTTTTTAAATCGTAGCAATAGCTACTTTGTCCGTTGACTTAAGTGTAATTGTTCAATAAAATGTGTCACTGCTATCAATAGTTGCACCTTGCAGTTTATATATGTGTAAATTTGTATAATTACAAGTATCTGTTTTTGATCCAAACTCTAACTAACAAACAGTATAAAAAGGGCAAATGTTTTGAATTTTGTACGGATTTCTGGACCTAGACTTCAAGATATGGTATTCCATCCCGAACCGTTTCTCACATATTTTACTTGTATATTATTGAAATGAAAAAGGCATCGCGATTTCCCATTGCTGTACAGCGTTTCTAACGGGGGGAGGGGATGGGTGGGTGGGATGGAGAGATGTTTGGTGCGTTTCGTAGCGGAGCATGTAAATGTCATTCTCGTGCCTGTGGCACTCGAAAAAGGAGTTCCTTCTGTTGCGCCTACCAAACATGTTTTGTCACGGCCCGGCGTGGCGGCTGACGCAGCCGGCTGATTGATGTGGAGCTCGAGCCAAACAACAGCGCCGGTTTAAGGTCAATGTCAGCCAGCTTGCCTATCCTGGTTGAGGTTTTTGGAGGAACTGGCGCCGTATGGCGAAAGTGGGGCCGGCGCATTTATCAGCGCGCAAAATCGGCTCGGTTTGTTTGTTGTCGGGAAACCTTCGGGCTTTTGTGAGTAATCGAGTTGGGTTTTTGTACATTTTGCCGTTGTTCTTGCTATCTCAACCTATTATGTGATCATCGCCACACGCTGCCCCGAAGGGCCACTGAATTTTCGCACGATCCTTCAGCAATGCTGCTCACGTGCGATCGCTGTGCCGTTGCCGTGTACATCAAGGTACGCTCATGCCGCATACGATGGCCCGGAACGGAAAAACTCACCGACGCGCTGCTCGAACCATAAGCGGGATGCGGGAAACAAAAAATATCTTCGATTAGCCCGTTTTGGGTGGTCCAAAGGGGGTGGGGAGGACATTTTGCGCAAAGCCTGCTTCCTATAAACGGGTGGCATCTGTACGTGCCGCAATGAGAACGCGGCGATTTCTGCTGACTAGCGCGGCGTGCGAGAATAATGGAGTGTTTAGGCAATCGATATCACGCGAACTTGAGCTAAAGGAGAGAACGGGACAAAAAGTCCCTCCTAGAAGGTGTTTTTGTTATTCTATTTCTCTTGGTGAGATGTGCTCTTCTTGAGGACGATTTTGAACGATTCAATTATTGTGCATTTTTTTAGAGACAAACAATATATCAATCACCTTACTGAAATATTAAAATCGATAAATCTTATTGAAGTAGCTTCTTTCCTAATCTACGCACGCGACACAATGCCACCAATCGGGTTATTGCACTTGTGTTTAAGCTTAGCAAGCTGAAGATGCGGAACAGAAGATCCTTACACCTTAGCGAAGTCAACCGTTGGTGGCTTTGGAGCAGAAAGTTATGATTGAAAGTTTCTCCTGAGGATAGCACAAAAATATCTAGCATGAATATTTTCCAAATAAGAATCAAAACAAAGCGGAAATCCACCTTCATAATGTGATACGCATTGATAATCATCCAATATGGTTGTTAAATTTACATTGTTTATCGTGTTTTCTTGAAGAATATCAAAACTATCAGTTATAAGTAACTAAAAAGCATTGCTGACGCGTAGACTGTGTCAGCAAATTGTGCGTAGAAGAAGTTATTTGCTGTAAAGAACTATGTTTTGACTATGTTTGTTTTTGTTAATTATATTACAAATGATTTTACTAAACTATAATGTTGTTTTAATCTATAATAAACATTGAAAGACTTCATCATAGAGAAAAGCCTTACGAAAGCTTTATGAAGAATAGACATTAGCAGCTGTATAAAATGATCCCAACTATCCTATCGGTGCATTTTACTTTTAAAAACTCAATAAACACATCAAAACAACAAACAATAAAACATATACCACCTTGATGCAAAGGGACCACCGCTAGTTGAGATGGGCTATTGTACAACCTAGCCAAAAATGTCATTTTCGCCCTTCGTAACGCATAAGAATGGGTAATACCTGGTGATTAAGTTATTGTTGAGTTGAGGGAGGGCTTAATGACCCCAACTCCCCTATTCAACGTAAGCGAGCAAGCTTAAAGCAAACATTAAGCTTCTGAATGGTAACTTTCTTGCTTGCGCTCGTGCTCGTGCTGTTCATCAAATTTCGATAACCAGCTCCAGAATCCATCCTGGAACGGGCCATTGTCCTTCGGTCTCGACGGTGCCCGTATGTTCTGCCAGCCCGGCGTAATCATCGCCACCTGGGGGGACTGTCGTAACGGTCGGAGCCGTAAGAACTTAATACCATAATTCACCCACCGTTCGCTCATTACCATCGCCAGGAGGGCAGGGACGTATCCGGCCAGCGGTTGGCAGGACGAAGTTCGCGTTCGCGGGCAGGTGGCTCGTGGGACGTAAACCTAATTAAACCAGGGTGCAAATGGTTACATTTGCAAGTTGTGTACCGCCGGCATCCGATACGCTAAACAGTTCCCTTCGGGCGGGCCGGTCCAACCGCTTTGAGCCACCGATTTATCGCACCGAGCGCGCGTGGACACCGACACCACCGATCATGACGAGGCCCGTTGCCGTTGTCAATCCTTTAGGGGTGGGGGATCGACGCCAGACGCCGACGATGACGACGACGACGAATGATCTGCAATCGCGCGACCTGCTACCTTCATGACCTGTCCCTTCCAACTGGTGCGTGCGCGCGGGATGCCAGCCGGCCGAGGTGGTGCAACTGTTTTGGGGCGTGTTTGGGGCCACCGTGCGTGCGCTGGTATATAAGGCACGACCGGCAGCCGTAGTCCGCATCATAAATCTCGCAAAGTTCAAACAGCGCAAACAGCTGCACACGCACCCAACGCACCCAACGTGACCAGCGTAACCACTTATAGCACTCAGAATGAAATTCCTGGTGAGTTCTGCAGGGATAGGAAGCAGCTGGTTGCTGCGACGTGCTCCACGGATCTGGAGAGAGAGTCCAGGCACGGTGTTTGTGGTGAATTCAGTGCAGTGAACATGTGTTGACTCGTTTCAGGCTCTCGCACTCGTCGTCCTCGTGGCCTCGGTCTACGCCGAAGACCAGCCGATGGAGTCGATGAAGGCCAAGCGGGGCGTCCACTTCAGCCTCGGCTACCACCATGCGCCGGCCGTGGTGTCCCACTCGTACGTGGCTCCCGCTCCGGTGATCGCTCACTCGGCACCGCTGGTGGCCGCACCGGTCGCCTACCATGCCCCGATCGCCAAGACGTACGTCGCCCATGCTCCGGTCGTGCACCATGCCCCGTACGCCGCCTACCACGCGCCGCTGGCCGTGGCCCACGCTCCGCTCTACCACGGTGCCGTCTACTCGACTCTGCACCGCCGTTAAGTGCGCGGTAGCGAACCGTTGTCAGGCGACCAACTCTAGCATTATGCGTGTGTGCTTCTTTTAGTTG
>KZ067188.1:112207-122530 GCA_002091845.1 Anopheles cracens | reverse complement strand
TTCAGTCAGCTTCTTGCCATCCGCCTCCTCCGCCACCACCGTTACTTCTCGCTTCTTCGTGCCGCCTTCATCGAACTCCTCGTTCGGCGAAAGCTTCACCGAAATGATATCGTTCTCGTCCGACACCATGATCGAGTGCTGGTGGCGCACCGGTGGCCGCGGCGAGAGGCTGCGCGTGTTGCGCAGCAAACGCGGCGGTTTGCTGTCCCCGAGCGAGTTTGATTTCTCCAGCGTGCTGCGCTCGTGCGATGCCGTCCGGGTCGGGGTTAGCTTGTGCGGGCTCACCTTCGCCGGGCTGCCGCTGCCGGCCATTGTGGCCGTGTGGTCGTGCTTCCGGGGGCTCGTCGGCTTGCCAGATGAGTTGATGCTGAGGGACGACAGCCGCCGGTAGTGGTTTTCCGTTTTGGGCGAGAAGTTAAAGTCGAACTTGGTGTCGGTGGCGGCCTCCAGCTTCGGACTGCGGCAGGGCGCGGGCGGCGCCTTCATCGGACTACCCGATTTGGGGCTCGTTGAGGCGTCCTTAAACTTGGAAGAGTTGTGTTTCTTCTGTGTCACCGTCGCCGACTTGGTGGGACACTTCCGGCAGCCTTTATCGCTGCTCTTGCCGAGCGAGCTGGGGGAGTACAACCCACCGGAGCAGCTGCACTCCTCCTCGTCGTCTCGTTCCCCCTCCGCCGGGGTACACTCATCGAACAGATCCAGGCTTTCGGTGCTGGCGTTACGCTTGGTTGGCTTTTTGCGCACACCACCCCCACCACCACCGGCGGCCGCGGCTTGGTACGGGCTCTCGTACGAAGCTAGCTCCTTGCGTATGTTTGCGCTGATCGTCGAATGGTGATGATGATGATGGTGGTGGGAGTGGGTGTTGGTGTGGGGTGCGTTTTTCGATTTATCCGATCGACTAGCAGCAGTCTTGCCGCAGCTGCAGCCGTTGCTAGTTGCTAGGCCGGGCAGCGAGTGCTATAACAGCTTTTCGCTGCCACTGCGTGAGGATGATCCTCCTGCTCCACCACCTCCGCCGGTGGTGCTCGTCGTTGTGCTGCTTGTGGTGGTTGTCACAGATTGTTGGGTTTGGTCGTCGGCGGTTGCACTTCGCTTTGCCGACGCCGCTTTGGCCGGACGCTGCGGGCTTTTCGGTGCAGAAGCTGCCGACACTGTTGCCGCTCCTGCGGCTGCCGCCGTCGTCGCCGCCCCGGTCGACGAAGAAGAGAGCTGACCGGAGGAGGCATTCTTTAATTGTCAGTTGCCCAGCTCGATCGCGATGAATTTCTTGAGCCGATCCAGATACTGATTGTACAGCTCCACGTCGTTGTGTCCAGCGCCCTGAGACCGGGAAATGAAGAGGGTGCAAATTTAATGCAATGTGGACGAGTGCCAGCGACAAATGAAAAAAAAAAACACACACTCACCTCTACCCACAAAGGTTCGACCGCTTTGGGGCACTTCTCGTAGATGCTTAAACCGTGCGAATTTCGGTGCAGAAGCTGCCGACACTGTTGCCGCTCCTGCGGCTGCCGCCGTCGTCGCCGCCCCGGTCGACGAAGAAGAGAGCTGACCGGAGGAGGCATTCTTTAATTGTCAGTTGCCCAGCTCGATCGCGATGAATTTCTTGAGCCGATCCAGATACTGATTGTACAGCTCCACGTCGTTGTGTCCAGCGCCCTGAGACCGGGAAATGAAGAGGGTGAAAATTTAATGCAATGTGGACGAGTGCCAGCGACAAATGAAAAAAAAACACACACTCACCTCTACCCACAAAGGTTCGACCGCTTTGGGGCACTTCTCGTAGATGCTTAAACCGTGCGAAGTGGCCAACTCGGCGCAATATTTACATAAATAATCCTCCCGGCGTTGGTGTGTTTACTCGTGGCGTCGGATCGACCCGTGTAGTAGTTGTCGATCCGGCGAATGGCGTTCTATCGTCACTGAACAGTAAACATTTATGATCGTATTAGATCCTCTTATGACTGATATGGGCAATTAGAGTGCGGTTGTGAAATGGTTCGCGTACACATATGCACACACACACACAAGCCCGGACGAGCGGATCGTGTTATAATCTTGCGAAACGGGACAGAAGGGAAGGGTGGAACTACATTATCAGTCCAATATATGCGTGACAGGGATTAATACATCGATTGCACACCGAGGCGGGAGCGGGCGGCAAGTTTCTAATCGATTCAACCGCCCCTTCCGAGTGGGGTGCTCGTATGCAATCCTACCGTGTGTAAAGGACCCTCCCGGCAACGCTAAACCGCGACACGTCGGAAGTGGATAATCGATAACGAGATACACCGGAAAATATAGCAGTCCGCTCGCCTGCGCCCTTTTTTCTTATTTTATATCTGCCAGGACATATTGTATGCACACGAATGCGTCGCCGTCATTGTGGGACGTAAGCATTTTTACCCCACCTCATCCACTCCACACACTTTTGCACACTTACCTTAGCCCATTCATTATGTTTGCTGTTACGCTACACTAGTTGGCGGTGCTGGTAAGGATTGCATCCACAAGCGCGAGTCTGCAACTCGGATTCTGTGGCCTCCGAATTATCCTTAATGAGTTGTCCTTCCTTTTCTGCCTGCGCTGCTCTCTCGCTCTCTCCTCTTCTTTTGTTCTCTTTTCCGTGCACCGCACACTTCTGTATCAAGCCTGGTTCCGTTTCTATTGATTCAGAGCAACTATCGTCTCGGGTTTGCTTCCAACGCGCAGTCCCCAGCGTGCAGCTTCTTCCGTCGGAAATGGGCTACGTGTCGCGTCGTGCAATCGTCGTCCACGCAACCGAACTGAGGGAGCACAGGAAACACAGGACACGGAACGAACCGAATCCCTACCGGTTGCTTCCTAGTTGTTGCTGACAGGACTTGGTCCGAAAAAAAATCTCCGCCAACTGAGACCGACACCAACGCCTCTGTACGTCTTCCGTCGGTCGATGCGCGCAGGGGTTGCTGCGATTGGAATCAAAACACTATGCTACTGGATGTGTGCGTCCATGTGTGCGTGTGTTTTATGTTTTCTTTCGTCCGCACAATCTTTCGTCGACGGGAACAGAAACGCACTGATAATACACACTTGCGACAGTAGAAGGAGGGCTGAAAAACGATGCTACGTGTATGTACAAACCACTTTCAGTCTTATCTATCGATTTCGGGAGAAATTCCTTTGTGACTAATGCTCCTTACAGCTCCTGCCTTCGCCTCCTCCTCCTCGCACAACACACACTTGTCCCGACGACCACGGTTTTGCCATGGAAAAAAACAAATCCTTGGTTTGATAGCGCTTTGTTCGCCGCACAGCCGCCAGATTACGTTCTGTGCGTGTTGCGTAGCGTTTGCTGCTTTTCACTTGTTTTTTTTCACACACTACACGGGGGCTGCTCTATACGTCGAGCGGCCAAGCGCTGATGATGCTGATGTGCAATGATTTGTGTGCACTCCAAAGCAACGACGACGACGGGGGCGCTTTGTGTTTCAGCCCTCGTATTTTTGTTGCTTGCACTTTACTGCACTGTTGGTGGTGTTTTTTTCTCTCCCCCACCGTAAAAGAGTGCCGCCGCACTAGTTGTTTGTCCTGTTTCGTCACCCCGTACACTACAAACAGCACTACTCCTCCTTTTGTTGCGTTACATTTAATTAATCACTACGGCGTTTTGGATGCAAAAAAGGAAAGCCCCACCGTAAACACCGCACCGTGGTTTCACAGGCGGACATGGTGGTTTTACTCGGAATGACATTTTTTTAAATGAACTTTTTGGTGTAGATTTATTTCGAAAGCATAATACTTATCGAGAGAGAACCAAACTTATTGAAGAACTTTTCACACTAATGACGAAACTATAGAGCTACAAAATCATGGCAAAATTGACTATTCCTGTGAAAGCTCAGAGCGATTGATAAACAAACGCTAAGTGTGCAATCCGCTCAATGCGAACCACGGGATCTACATCGGTCATGCGATATCAATTTTTGGAACTGTCATGAAAACACCTTATTCTTGTGAATTTTTGAAATGGCCGTTGGCTGCACAAAACATATATTGAATCAATTTCAGAGTTGTTTTGTGTTTTATTGTTGGTTGTTTTATTTTTAAAAAACTTACAATTGTAACAAAAAATCCGCCTTCTATCAGACTATTCCACTGCGCAATAGCAGAATGGAAACAAACAAAAAGCACACAAAAGTCATGTTATAGTACATCAAAAGCGTGGCCATTGCCCCGGTGTTTACATATTTACTTGGTAGTAAGGCACCTAGACACCGGTAGACAATAGTGCAACGTATTATAGTGTATTTCTCTAACGATAGGCGTGCTACTAGGAGTTGATGTCATATTGATCTGTATAATTTTATTATCTTTCACGGTACAAAAGCTCCTGCGTAACAATAGAAATACACTTCCTATCCATCTTCAACGATACGGCTTTGGTAATGATAAAACGGTGATTTCGCGAACGAATGTTCTATTTACATACAAAAATTTCACATGACGATCGTTCTCAGTGCTGCTTGCCTTAAGCCTAACGCCTAACCTACTAGTTATGTAGTACACCGATGCGAAATACCACATCCGTATCTAAAGATCCAAATACACAACATTAACGATAAATTTCCTTCAGCTGTACAGTAAAAGCTATAAAGGTGACAGAAATCACAATAGTGTTCCACGATCCGCTAACTCTGAAATGCTTACAAACTAACGACCAGTACTAACGCTCCGATGAGCAAGTGTTTGTTGGCGTACCGCGGGCGATACGATTGGTGGCTACGGTTGGGGAGTTGCCGCGCTAGTGGGAGAGTGCCTTTTGCTTCTTCTGCATCTCCATGAAGATGAGCGTCGCCCCCATGTTGATGCCGCCCCACTTGGCACAGTCCGAAATCTGTAGAACAAAGGTAGAGAGAAAGAAAGGGAGAGCGTGCGAAACGTTGTTAACACGAGAAAAGGGTCTTCAATCGAAGCATTCGCGATAAGCCCGCGGGCACAGAGTTTAAGCTCCCGGTTAAGTGTTTTGTTGCAAGACTATGTACAAGCGTTATCTGCGGCGTAATCGTGTACTGAACTATACGATAGGGTATCACACATTTGCCACCACCAGTGCAGAAGGGTAAGACACAGAACAGGCCCCGCATAGGGAGGGAATAGAGAATATGAACACATTTGACAACCTTCAGTGGGAGCGCGCTCCGGACGCACACTGCTCCGGGAGGGGGTGGGTCGTGCATTATTGGTCAGAAGTAGCTGTTGTTCGCCCCTTGCAATGCGTCCTCGAACCGTTTCAGTAACGCACTTACTTGTCGCTTCCGGCTGTCCTGCGGTCGGTCGCCGTAGCGACAGAACTCGGCGAAATGTTGGCTGTTGTGGAACACCATGTTGCACTTGGAGGCATATTTGATCTGCCGAAGAGAAGGAACGTTAGTACAGTGGAGCTGTCGTCGCACGCTGTCAGTGCCTCTTCGTACCTGTGCGAGGATGTCCTTCTCGGGATGCGCTTTCCTGGTGCGATCGGCTATGTTGTTGATCCGCAGCTGATATCCCTGCTGCCAAAGTGTGGCCAGCGTGATGCAGTACACCTTCATCGGTTTTTTCTCATTCTCCTTCATGCGCACGGAGTAGATTTTAACGTTTTCGGCCGTCGGTTTGGGAGCTGCAAGGAAAGGTTGCGAGCTTGGTCAGCTAATGTAGCGTTGTAGCGTTGTTGAGTCATGCGTGCAGGAAAAGCTCATCAAGATCGCCAAGATTATTTCACCCCAACTACCCGCCCAAACCAGAACTACATTCTAGCCAGCTCAGAACGGTGGCGTCACACCGGCGCCGGGTCTCGTTTATATAACCTGTTTTAGAATTAGCCGTGCCTCCTAGATTGCGCATTGCACACACACGCAACAAAAAAGTTCTCCCTTCGTGAGAATGCAACCTATCACGCACGCCGGGCAGGGTAAAGGTAGTAGCTATGCAAATGAGCATGCAGTCGCCACGAAATCCCCCCGGACGGGTAAATGGACCCTATCCACCTTGCGGGACACAAGTCGTTTAACTTCGAAATACTTGTTGGTGTTGTTGTTGTTGATAAAATACGGGTTGAAGACCACCCGATTTGCATCGTGCATCACTTTCACCGCCGTAACACCCCACCGTCAACAGTCGGTAACATTGACCGTCAGCGCCGAAGCGTTGGCCTTAGCAGTGACTCTCGGGCAACAAAACAAATTCCGACGCTGGCACATTCCCTTTTCCAACACACGAGACGCGGCGCGACTCGTCACACTATTTCCCGTGCAGGTGTAAACAACGCTGGCGGCGGCGGTGGGCAGGGTGCAGCGTCCTTCGAAATCCACGCCACTACGCCGCAACGCCCTCCATGTTGGCCGTACTGCGGGCACTGCTATTACGGTGCGTGCTAAAAATAGCCCACAAGACGCCCCGACACCTGCGCCATCTTGCACCGCGTTCCCGCGGCGACGGAAAGCCGGGTCCGAGATGCCTGCCTGTGTCACGAGAACCGTGTCCACGCTCGCGGGATGCACTTACACTTTTTCAGCTCGATCGTCACCACGCCGAACCAGCTGTCGCCGGTTTCCGCGCACGGCCGGCGCACCTCCACGATAAAGCCGTTCTCGATCACGGCGCAAAAGATGCGCTCCTCGCCGGCATCGAACCACTTGCTCTCGCGCAGCTTCTGGATCGCGACCGAGCTGCCGAAGCTGGCGCGCGGTGGCCCCGTGCCCGTGGGTGGCGCAACCGACTGGCCCGAGCCTCCGGTCGTCGGGAACCATTTGCCGATGTTCAAACTGTTCCGTCGCAGTAGGCCCATCGTTTCTGATGCACAATCGCGCGCTCTCTCTCTCTCTCTCACTCTCTTTCAAACACAAAAAATGAAGTTTTGGAGTTCTTTGATCACCGGACACTTGCACTGTTTGTCCTGGGGAGCTTAGTCTTTGCGCTTGGTATCCGGGAGTTCCGGCGTCTGTCACTACTGCAGGCCTGCACTGTGTCACTTTGAAGTATCGCTTTGCGAGCTGAGCTGCTAGCGTGTCCACCTCGTTCGAATGCTGTACAATTTCTGCGCGCAGTTACGACCAACCCTCATCGTAGTAGGTCAAGCCGCGAGTAATTCCGACGCTGGCACATTCCCTTTTCCAACACACGAGACGCGGCGCGACTCGTCACACTATTTCCCGTGCAGGTGTAAACAACGCTGGCGGCGGCGGTGGGCAGGGTGCAGCGTCCTTCGAAATCCACGCCACTACGCCGCAACGCCCTCCATGTTGGCCGTACTGCGGGCACTGCTATTACGGTGCGTGCTAAAAATAGCCCACAAGACGCCCCGACACCTGCGCCATCTTGCACCGCGTTCCCGCGGCGACGGAAAGCCGGGTCCGAGATGCCTGCCTGTGTCACGAGAACCGTGTCCGCGCTCGCGGGATGCACTTACACTTTTTCAGCTCGATCGTCACCACGCCGAACCAGCTGTCGCCGGTTTCCGCGCACGGCCGGCGCACCTCCACGATAAAGCCGTTCTCGATCACGGCGCAAAAGATGCGCTCCTCGCCGGCATCGAACCACTTGCTCTCGCGCAGCTTCTGGATCGCGACCGAGCTGCCGAAGCTGGCGCGCGGTGGCCCCGTGCCCGTGGGTGGCGCAACCGACTGGCCCGAGCCACCGGTCGTCGGGAACCATTTGCCGATGTTCAAACTGTTCCGTCGCAGTAGGCCCATCGTTTCTGATGCACAATCGCGCTCTCTCTCTCACTCTCACTCTCTTTCAAACACAAAAACTGAAGTTTTGGAGTTCTTTGATCACCGGACACTTGCACTTGTTTGTCCTGGGGAGCTTAGTCTTTGCGCTTGGTATCCGGGAGTTGCGGCGTCTGTCACTACTGCAGGCCTGCACTGTGTCACTTTGAAGTATCGCTTTGCGAGCTGAGCTGCTAGCGTGTCCACCTCGTTCGAATGCTGTACAATTTCTGCGCGCAGTTACGACCAACCCTCATCGTAGTAGGTCAAGCCGCGAGTCGATTGTTGTTTGATGGTGTGTATCCGTCGTCGTCGTCGACGCCGTCGCCGCGAGTTGCGAGAGCCGGGACGGGAGCAGATCGCGAGTGGGATGCCGACGATACGATCGGCTCCTACGAACACCACCGTACCGGTCATATCTTCCCGCTTGCACATGCACACGCGCCCCCCCAACCCTGCTTCCCGGCGGCGCCGCTTGGAAGAAGCCACCCTTTAACGCTCAGGGACTTTACAGTTGAGCGGTTCTCGCTTTCTGCGTTGTTGGTTCTCCCGTATTTGTTAGCTGTCGATGTACATTTTTTACGATTTGTTGATTCTGTTCTTAATAACAACAACCTTCTCTTACGGCACACCGGACCGCCCGTCCACCCGCGCATCTGGAGTGGAGAGGTGGGCGATGGTGCATCTCCGCCTGCACACGGAACCCAGGCAGAAGTCTCCGGGGGGTTTCGGTTCGTTTGCGTATGTAGGCGCGCTCTCTCACGCCGGCTGGAATGAAGTAATAGAGTGAGGTCGTAAATTTTCTACCGCCCCTTATCAGGACGGTCGTTGTAACACAGCGCGTCGTCGTCGACGTCGGTTGGCGGGAGAAAGTGGGTGTGAGTGTGTGGCTCATTCTTTTTGTTTTTTTTTGCTCCGTTGCTCTCTATGCAACGGTCAAAAGCTGGACCATACCGGATGGATGCAGTTGGAGATGGCGCATACAGGAGAACACGACGTCCCTCCGATCGCTCCGCGGTTTCTCTATCTCGCGAACGGAACCGGTTAAACCGGCGACATTAGATAACGCTGTCGGTTTGTTTCTGTTACAAATGTGTATGTTTTTTTTTCTTCTTCTTCTTTTCGTTTCCCCCGCCTGAAACGGTGAATCACGGAAATCACCAACGGCGGAATTTAGTCCGTGGAATGTCCTTGGCGGGAATGTTGTGGGGGAAAGCAACGTTCGTACTGCTCCGGCTGCTGTCATGCCTGCTGTACCTTAAACACAACGTGAGACAGGTTCAAATTACACCATTTGTGAATTTCCGTGAAAACATTACATCAAAGATTAGGGTGATTCATTAGGAAAGAATGACATAGAAGGTTCTATTGCGCCACACAATCTCAGAGCGAATCACATCATTCGGTTCTAATAAGGTGGAAATTCAATTATTACCTTTAAGTGGTGGTACATCGATTGAACCATTCAGATCACGATGGACTTTGATCTAGAACCATGTTTACTACACTTCCTATATACTGATTCGCCCTATAGATCTCTTCAAGCTGTGATCTTCTTTAGTCAAAGATGCAGCCAACCTTTCAACGAATGTTAAAAATGCAAGAAATGCGTTGACTTTTGATCGTCTAATCTAGAAAGGTACTTTGTGATTCCAATAGCATCTTTTGCTAGTATCCGTAAGACCATTTCCTGAGATTCAAAGATTATAGGTCCTTTATGTTCTTTGTTGTCTTATACTTCAATGCGACATTTGACCTTTCATCATCACCATGACCGTGGAGATGAAATATTTAGAATATGTTTTAAGTAAAACGCCCGATTGGGCCGCCAAGTTTTCATCTTTCTTCTGCATCGGTAAGTTCTAAATATCAATTCTTACGATTTCGTGTTGAATTTATCAATGTCAAAGTCAACAAGGTAAAAGCTTATCACCTCCGTTATAGTTGAGCTTTTAGTATTGCTATCAATGTAAATATCGGTTTAACACTAGAACCTCCGGACTTTCCAACCTTACTAGAACCGCCATATGGAACAATTTTGTCCCATTTGTTATGTATGCATATTTAGACATGTTTATTATTACCTACCGGTTTCTTGTGGTTATATTATGAATATACACCATACATAAGTATAATAACGCTGTATAAGCAATTCAATCAATTACAAAATACAAATTGAAATCATCATCAAAATACCAAGGAAATCTAGGTCAGTTTTCTCTACATTGGTGTAAAATTACAATGCTTTTAGTGGTATGCGCTAATAATTATTTCTTGCAGGGTTGAACGACAGTAAAGCTAGGCTTATAGCTACAAATTGTTTAGACAATCAAGTGATAAGTAGGGTTTTTATGATAATAAAACAAGTTTTTTGTTCTAGGTTGTTTGAGTCTACGCGGGTGTCTGTGACTCCCTCTAAAAACATTACAAAAATTTGTTGTCAATACAGCTCTAAATGTCCAAAAGAAGATGGCAAATCCATTTTCGGAAGCAAAAGGAATACCTAGATGAATTATTACAAACATCTATAACACATTTTTATGTCTCTTGGCATCAGGACAAAATATTACATTGCTTCATCAGTACCTAG
>KZ067188.1:87163-112197 GCA_002091845.1 Anopheles cracens | reverse complement strand
TTTCTTGTATGTCTTCGACGCTTCAACAGCCTCTATCACATCTTTGACTTTAACTCCCCGCTATCCTCTTTTCAAATAAAAAAACAAATAACAAACAAATAAAAGCAAAAACAAATAAAAGTCAAAAAATTTCATTGAGTTGTCATACCGGCTAGCGGACACCTTTTTCGAGTGCGATGGGACAAAAAAGTCCTATCGGCGGTTCGAGTGTTAATGCTTTTGAAATCATTAAAACCTATTGTATTGCGAACCACGAAGGAAAAAGAGTGCTTACCTTCAAATGCAGTTTCTTGTTTCTTGTTATATGATTGACATTGCATGTTCCCAACTGTGGAGCTTATGAGCTTATGAAAATTGTTATACTTTTAAAGGATTCCATCGTCTCTTGTACAAACTATCGACCACGAATAGATTCTTCTATTTCCCTATTTCATCACTTGCATTAGGTAGCCTTAATATGGATATGGTTTTCGTGGCACCTTCGTCCTAGAATGCTACATGTTACCATTTTTGATATGTTGAAAACATTCTAACTGTATCGCCACATATCACGATCTCCACGAGCTGCTGTTGTTGTTTTCAGTTTCCGGCGGTTAGGTTTCAAGCTAAGGCCCCATCTTTCAATAACAAACTAGAGAAGTTGCCGATGCGGAGAAGCACGGCTTTCCCAAGGCGAAATGCCGCGCGTACGGCGTCGCCTGCCCGTAAACAACACCCATCCGAACGGTGTGTGTCAACAGATTTTGGGCCATTCCTACAGGAACGCCCTCGGGAGCCTGGGCCGGGTTGGTCGCGCAAGTCGCATCGGTGGATGGGTGTGTGTGTGGGCATGTGACGGATATGTATTAAACTGTTGTTGATTTATTGGGACTATAGTTTTATAAATACCCACATCCTCGCACCATCGCCCACCACCACCGCCGTGTGCACGATAACCTTCGACGCCGCGTTGATAACAAACGCGTAATGTCTAATCGAAAAACCAACCCGGTAAACTCGTGAACCGGTTTCGCTCGTGAACCGTGACTAAAAATAGTGCGTTCGGTGTGTAATAACCGCGCGACCCGGCAGAATGGCGGTGACGGAGTTGGAGACCCTGTGTCGGTGCCTACGTCAGCCGCGTCAGGCAAGCCACATTCCTCGCGCGAGAGGCACCGACAGGAGCAGGAAACCGGGCCGCCTTATTCTCGTGATACTTTGCTGACGTTCGAGGCGAAATGGACGGCACTTTCTTTTGTTCGCACTGTTTGCGCCTATCGCGATGGCGAACGGGCCGCGGTTTATGGGGGATGGATTTTAATTTCGTACCAAACCCACCTCGGCCGACCGGCCGGCCGGCTGTGTGACGTCGTTTTACGAGCGTGCGGAATTTACAGGACACACAGACCCAAAGTGCATCCGCTCGGGAACGCTTCGGGGAGGGAAGTTTAATTAAAGAATCCACTTGGTCCGGACCGGGCCAGGTTCGGTGTAAATAGATTAATCAACAAGTCGTGCTAAGAGCAATACAAATGGCCGGAAACACGGAGTAAGATGTTTGTTTACAGAGTGTTTACAGGGCACGTATTGCGTGTCACGAGATGTCTTCAACACTGGACTTCAACTCCGATTTTTGTTCTCCGCGCTGTGGGTAGGAGGATGCTGTTTGTTGATGTTTCGGTTGATGTTCTCTTCCCCTCTGCAGACAGTGAATGAACCACCTGCGCATCTCCTATGGCCAGATCGGCAGGATAGCCAAAATCGCCAGATGTGCCTACGTGGCGTACCTCTCTATTTTTAAACCTCGCTCGCAGCTTAAACCATCCACCGAGAGTTGGCCGGCGCGCCGGGCCTAGAGTCATTTCAATTATTTAATCAACTCAGCCAAGCGGTAACGATTGCAAGCTAGCTGACCCCAGATGCGCTCTGGCGCGCGGATCACTTGCATGCATCAGGGGGGAGAGGCATCCGTTGGGGAGGCAAGATTTAAGGCATCAAAACAAAACCTTCCTCACCTCCCGGGCTCTGAGATCAAGCGATCTTTGGTGCGATCGTGTGTTGCTGCACTGCTGCCTGCTCATGTACGGCTGTGTTGACGTGCCGTTTGGCGCGAACGCCCTGCGCCGCCCTACGCGATAGCACCAAGACCGCGGCACGGCATCTATGCTGCGCTATTTCGGCGGCTATTTACTCGCGCCACCGCTGACCTTGCGCTTATGATTTTGTTTATCCCCGGCGTGCTGCCCGCGGTGAGTGGGTTGTAGCGTTTACGCTCCGCTCAGCCGATAAGTAACACGATGCTGCCCCGCTAATCCTTCAGTTGGTCCGTATGTTCTGTGAATGAAACACAGACACACGCATGTACGCAATGCCCGTCGCGTGCTGGTTGCGCTACGCCCGAAGAGGGCCAACACACGGCCCAAGCGAAGAAGAGCGAACGTAAACAAATGTACTGTGTGTGTGGAACGCGCCCTCTCCAAGCTTCCATGGTGCCCTTACTCGCGCACGATTAGTTTGGAGGACGAACGATCGGGTACGCATGACGACTTACGCCGACAATCCGGGGTCTGCTCGCTACCCTGTTCCGAAAAGGAGAGAAAAAAAAACTACAAGTCGCTAAGGGGTGAGTTTTTTACGCTTTATCACCCCACATGCCCACCTGCCCCGGGTGGGGATGATGATAGAGCGATTGTTAAGTTGAACCTGATTGCGGCCGGGGCCCTGTCTCACGCGGGCTGACATCGATAAGACGATTCGCGGTGGCGATCTAAATAATTGTCACAGCAGTGTTTGTCACTCTTTTTTTTCTTGTTGCTTCTATTGCCGCATTGTGATGAGTTCGTTTTTTTAACATTGTTTTTATCGGTTCAACTGCACGGGGGAGCCTTTGACACGTAGTCCGTGTGATTGAGGCAATTACGTACTACCACGTTGGTGCACTGGAAGATGTTTTATTGCGGACGCAAGTGCAGCAGCTTAAAACATTATAAATGCCACCTGCAATTAACTAAACAAACGATGCTGCCGGGCTGGTGGTTCACAGTAATCCTCGGGATGAAGTGTGCCTGATATGAATGATCGGATGCGGGTCGTTCAATCAAAATGCTGCGAACCCTTTGAAGCGTTAGTGCATACAATAGTCCGAAAGGATTCCAAAGATAATACTCATACTTATGCGCTTAGCTATTAGGTGGCCTTATTCGTATTTAATTATTTTTGTCCGTAATTTCACAACAACATCAATTATTACGTTAAGCGCACAGATACGTTCACCTTTATTGTCATAGTAGATATGAAGTTTTTATTTTTTGCCAAGCACCATTTCATTCGGCTTTTGATACTCAGTAAGGATAACCATGACAACGGCTGGATTACATGGCACAAGCTTCATCATCTCACCATAGGCATCATAGACATGTGCACTTTTCAACTTAGTGTTGTAGCACGTGCATTGCCCATAACTCGCAAGTGAGATCTTCGGATTTTCGGATCTTCGCAAGTGGATGTTTAATGAAGATTAACAGAATCGTTCTTCTGCATTCCAGATTGACTGACTGAGTAACTATATTTGCATACTTAACAGGCGCTACAAATCTTAATCGGTTCGACGAAACCTACAAGACTGTCTTCAAAGTTGAAAATGTGTCATGAATTTGAATTCTGTGTTCTCTTTGTAGCAGCAGCGTCAATTTTACCTATCAGCGAAGCATACTTACTACGATACGTTCTAAATTGTGGAAATACATATGATGTAACCAATTTTTTTATGCTTTCTTCCATACGTTAAGCCAATTAAAAACATAACGGTTTTTTAACAGTAACGGTCAATTTAAAAAATAAAATAACGCTGTCAAATATTTCGGAAAACTTCCCCCGTTGACAAGATGTGCTCGATTCGAAAAATTTAATGACGATATTTTTCGAGTACTCCGCTTGGGATGCTTCCCAACGAGAAATTTTCGTTGGATGGACGTGCTTTTGAGGGGAATTTCTCTATCGCACCCTCTCGCACTCACGGCAAAAATGTCCCTCTCGCTCACCGTGTGCGTCGCCTCTCGTGCTTGCCCTTCCCCGTCACCCCCTGTTATCTATCGCTCGACTTCGTGTTCGAAGACGATATCATGCTTTCCCTTCTCTTCGCCCTGCTTCGTCTATCGATGATTGCGAAAAGCTTTGCACATATATTTGCTCTCTTATTTCTATACTCTTCACGCATGTATAGACCGGCCCGGAATTGCACGGTGCACACACATCGCTACCGCTTACGCACCCGTCGGGGTACGATGCACAGGGGACAGCAGAACACCATAACCGCACAACAAATGCAAACCAATTGAGCAGTTGTCCGAGGCAAAATAGCTCGAAATCTGGCATTTCCTGCTCTAAATTTGACCTTTTTGCTCGACATTCCTAAATTCGTGCTGTTTGGATGGGTAAATTGCTCGAAAGATGTGGTTTACTTTAAAGGTCAACAGATGGCGCCACCTAATGATATTTTCAGGCTTGCTAGAGCTCACGGAGAAAAACACATAGCACACACTGGAAACATTTGCAGTTGTAAAACAGCCGCTGCCAGCAACGGAAGTCAATTGTGCAATTGAAAAAGAGATGGCCGTTCAACGCGGTAAAAAAACTGGTGTACTGTATAAAAACCGTGTGTAGTTCAACATAAAGTTTGATAGTGAGCCGGAAGTTGCATGTGTATCAAAAGAAACAGCTAGTTTGGAGACACAAAACATGGAGACCCAAGCCAGGAGGTTTCAGTTTCAGCTGGTAAGCGATTTGCCGATTGGTATATATTTTTTATGAATTTTACTTGATAACTTTCGTGTTTGTTTCAGCATCTACAGGATGAATAGATGAAGCGGAAGTTTCGGTAGCTGATCTTGAAGCACCCCCATACGATGAAGAATTTACAAGTGAAGCAATTTGTGATGGTGTAGGCAACGAGTCGATGAAAAGTCAGTCATACTCAACCTGACGATCCTGTCACATCGCATAAAAAATGGTCTGAGGGGAGCGGGGAGAAGTGGGGAAAAGTGTTCGAATAAAATAATAAAAAAAATCCAAGTGTGGTGAAAAAAACAAGTCTAGTTCATATTTTGACCGCTGCAATGTATTTGGCGCTGTAATCACTACATGAAAAACGTAGCAGAGACACAACCCCATAGAAGTGCCTCGGATATTTACTTCCATCCGAGCTCGGATAAGCATCGGATAGCGGGGTTGTGTCTAAGGAGAAAATCCTTATCCGATGCTTATCCGAGCTCGGAGAACTACTCGATTGGTTGGTTGGGGGATGCTTTGTCGAAACGTGTCGTGTTGTTCCAAATAAAGAAAGTTTTATTTAGTGGACCATAAATAAATGCGGTTGAAAGTGAAGTGTTGTGCTTAGAGTAACTAAGTAGTAGTAACAGTAACTATTAGAGGTTAATGTTTTTAATAAAACACTCGATAAGTAGTCAATTTTGTCGTTGCTGCTTATAGGACATAATGAGACTTTCAACCAGTCACTAAGATAGCTCTTGGAGTTCGCATAAAATCTGATTTTTTTTAAATACTAACACTATGACAAACGCCAAAAGCACTGGTAGCGTTATTCGTTGGCTTATTCGTTCATTGTTGTTTTTTTCTAATGTTGACGTTTATACACGTCAGGCCACTTTGGGAAATTTCCTTTATTTTTCTGGTGTTCCGATTAGATTTTGAGCTAAATTTCCCTTATTTTGGTGGTGTGGTGCGGATTCCGCTCCGTTGTTGCGAATTCCCGTGCGCCCGTGCCGTCGTGACACGGCATCTGTCCGCGTGAAAGTGCGTAGGTTTATTTCACGTCCACCCCCGTCGTGCTACCTGAGGCATTTTCCGCACACGGGATTCGTTTGTTTGCGTACGGTGCTGCGTACTATTGCGTGTTGCCTGCTGACGGGTCCATTCTTCTAATTGTGTCTGTTCTTTACCCTCTTGTTTTCTCCCCCCTCCCTTATTCTGCTCTTAATTAAAAGGTTGTTCGGGATAGCTCCCCCGATAGAGGATAAAAATAAACCATGAACAAGGAGGCGGCAGAGGACTGCGTCGAGCGGGCCGTCAAGTACCTGGCCGATGGCAAAATCGAGAAAGCGGAAAAGTTGCTAAACAAATCGATTGGCCTCCATCGAACGGACCGGGCCGAAGGTACGTTCTGGCACGGCTTGTGTGCGTGCGTGTTGATCCGTTGCGACGTTGCGCCTGACCCGTTTTGTGCCATTCGCAGAGCTGCTCAGCAAAATTAAATGTGGAGCGTACGCGGAAAGTGCCACATCCGGCAATACGTCCGACGATGGCGTGCGGCAGCGGGCCTCGGCGAAGGGTTCCGCACCGAAGGCGGACAGTAGCAACGAGGCGGAATACACACCGGAACAGCTGGAGGCGGTCAAAAGGATCAAGAAGTAGGTAACCCCGGCGCAGGCTCCGTGTCTAGTGTGCCAATTCCTCCCTCCTCATCTTCCTCTGCCTAGGTGTAAGGACTACTACGAGGTGCTGGGTGTAACGAAGGACGCGTCCGATGCCGACATAAAGAAGGCGTACAAGAAGCTTGCCCTGCAGCTGCACCCGGACAAGAACCATGCGCCGGGCGCGGTGGAAGCATTTAAGGCGATCGGCAATGCGGTGGCGATCCTGACGGACGTGGAGAAGCGACGCTCGTACGATCTGTACGGCTCGGAGGAGCATCACCAGCCGACGGCGCGGAAGACGCGCTACCAGTACGACTACGCGTACTCGCGCGGCTTCGAGACCGATTTCACCGCCGAGGAGCTGTTCAACATGTTCTTCGGTGCCGATATTCCGACCCAGCACGTGTACACACGCCAAAGACGGTTTCACCGAGCCGAACAGCAGCAGTACAGGGAGGTAGGACACCGGTTGCGCAACGGCGGCGAGTGCGCGGACGAACAAGAAACCACGATTGTAACGTTTACCCTTTTCCAGCCCCAGTCGGGAATTGCCGCGTTTATCAACCTGCTGCCAATCATCCTACTCATCGCACTGTCTATGATGTCGTCATTCTTCATTTCCGATCCCATCTACAGCCTTACGCCGAGCCAGTAAGTTTTTTTTTTCTTTGTCGCTTCAATACGCAGATCCCAGCAGTTTAACCAACCCTCGTGTCCCTCGTTCTACGTAGAAAATTTTCCGTCGCTCGCAAAACGAACCAACTGAAGATACCGTACTACGTGAAGGACAACTTTGCCTCCGAGTACCAGGGCTCGGTGGGCCGGCTGGAGGCTTCGGTCGAGGAGGAATATTTAAACAATTTCCCTTCTTTTTTTCCTGCAGAAGACACGATGCTGATGAAGGCACGAAACTTTGGCGACCGAGAGCTTTATCACAAGGCGCAAAGCATCCACACGCCGTCTTGTGAGAAATTACAAAGTTTACACAACTAGTCAAATGCAGCTACCACCACGTCGTCGTTTTTCTACTACGAAAGCTGAGAGCCGTGGGAATGTGTGCGGACGGGTGATCTTCTCGCTCTGCTGGTTAAGAGCACGCGTACCGTCGCCGTCGGCCAGCCGGGGATGCGAGCCTCCTTTTTCGTTTACAGAGAGTGGTGTACACGGTGGTAGAAATCGTTTTTTGTTGGTTTTGTTTTTAGTGATGATTGCTGTTTGCAGGATAATAGGATACGAAACGCACCGGTGATCCGGCGCCGTTCTTACCCGTTCGTAATGATACCCGTGAACGCTACAGAGCTTTAGCGAATTTAGCGTGGACAGGAGGCTCCCGGCGCATTGGTGATAGATCATTGTTGTTTGCGTTTTGTAGCATATGGTGTGGGGAGCGGGAGTGCGGAAGGCAAGAGTCCGGCGAAACAACACCCGAAGCAGCCCGGAACGAAAATACTTCACATAGGAGCGTAAGTTAGCTAAAAATCCATTGCAATCGGTGGCGGATGAGGCAACGCGCACGCTAAGCGGTTGTGTGGGGTCCTGGAGTTAAGGAGGCTCGGAATAAAGATATAATACGAACAAGAAGAAATAATGTGAAACACTTCATGTGACAGGATCGATACCATGCCCTAACTGGGAGCTAACCGTACACGAGCGTGTGACTCTGAATCTATAGCTATGTTACGCCAAAGAAGAAAAAAGTAAAAATCATCGAAATTTTCCATTCGTTTGCAATTTTTATACTTAAAACCAACACTCTCCAGCCAACAACTCTAGGGCCCATTCATCTGCTTAGGGACATCCTCGTATGCTTTGATCCGCTGCTGATTTGCAACCCTGAGAACGTGTCACGAACGTGTTGCGACGTAATTTATGAATACCTTCCTTCCTTCAACGTAAATAAAAAAAAATCATCCCAAACATTGAAGGAGCTTGTACGGTGCTTTCATTATTGATCTCGTTTGGCGTGTGTGTATACGTGCGGATTTAACTCACGTTTAAAGGTCTCGCTGGATCGATTCGGATACTACTTAACCGTTGTGTCTATAACCGTTCCGTTCGGTGTCCCGTCCTAATTTCTGGTTAACTCTACTTAAGCTGAAGAGTACACAGAACGACGCGGTTTGGCGAGGCAGTGGCTACTTGATCGAAGTTTGGAGCGTAAGTATTGGTGTTGTTTGAAGAGCAACCGCACGCGGTGTCAGTATGTGTGTTAGTCTGAACTTATTGGAGCTGGATTATGGTGTGCTGGATCCGTACGTATTTGATATCAAGCGACATGCACTTCCGGTTCGAAGGACCAAAACTTTATGCACATTAACGTTTTTTTATTCGTCAAACTGTCAATATATGGAACAAATGGTTAGTAAGCACATGCGTTTCGTGTGTTTGTTTTACTCCACTGCTGATTTATGGAATTCAATTAGGTGGAGACCACACTTGCACACTATTTTATCGCAAATAAGCTGTGCATGTTGCCCACAGCCCTCGAGCATTACTTCCGGCCGGCGTGAATTTCCATGTTTTTCCGCTCCATAAAAATCCACCATTATTCGGGTCGTCTGTCCGTATGAGCCATTCGAATGGGAATGTTGTTCTTTGTTTAGCCCCAAACTGTTTACTCTGCCGTGAGCCGTAGACCATGCAGTTTTGCAAACATTGCAGCGCTAAGCTACGACCAGCATGGGCAAAGTTTGCTCCCCCCCCCCTTCATCGTGCCAGGTGGCAGCTGGGTTTTGTCATGCGGTTGCCGCTGAAAGGGTTGGCGTTTCTTTACAAATTTTTGACTTTTGCTTCCTTTACTCCGTTTCCTGGCTGGAAGAAAAGTTGCTCCGTTACAGAGGGGACGAACCGGTGGCCGCTTCGATGATGATTTTCAAAATTTATCTTGAATCTGGTCCGTGTGCGGAATAGCCTTTGTCTTTTGTCACAGGTAGAAATACAATTAGGAAACTAAAAGTTGAAAGTGCATCTAGATATGGCAGCAATAATTTTGAAACGATATCATGCTCGAATCAGCGAGGGGGATGATGCATAAATTGCTTCCGCAAACTTTCTTTTGGTTTATGTACTAAAATGTACCCTTTACCCCATGGTAAGCGCTATCTTCATCTCGGATAGGCTAATTAGACAAAAGTTCCTGACGCACAGCCAAGAAGGGACATCTTTTTTTTTCTGAAAGGTAATGATAAGAACAACCCAACATGCTCCTAGTGCGGTTTTGGGATGAAGCGCTCGCGAAGCGATAAATCGACGAATCACCAACAGATCAAGCAGAGAGGCTCGTCGTGCGTGGCGATAAAATTTGGAATCAGTGTGCACTTCTGCCAACCCAACGCTGGCCTCCCTGCTGGGTGAAAAATGGCTGCCGGTGAAAGTTTTCCCACAATCGATTGAGTGCAGCCCGCACTTCATTTGCTTGCATGCGCAGAGTGGATTGAGCTCTTGTGTGATGTATTTATCAGCGACCATAAAAATGAAGTAATGACCACATGACCCATTACGGGCACGTTCGCGTTCGAGTTCGGTGGCGGCCATACGGTGGCTTACCGAAATGGGTTTCCCATCGGCACGCGCGGAATCATAACTCCAACATTTACACCTTCCGAATCGAATGCAGTTTTATTTGCATATAAATCGCTCGACCAGGCGCAACTGAGGGCTGTTTGGATTTGTGAGCGGAGTGCGTTTGTGTTGTAGGTTTGCTGCGTGACTTTATGGATGTTTTCGTGTAGTTTATTGACGTCTAGCGCTCGCTTCTACTTAATGGTGCTTGCAAACCGCCGAATAACTCGCAGCATTCCTTCCGCCTGAGCGTTCGTCGAGTCGCGCAGCAGCGAGATGATCTCCGACACTCCACCGGGTGGCGCTCCGCTGCCGCGCTTGGCCAGGATGGCCTGCACGGCCCCGGCGCACGCACCCCGCTTGCCCTCCCAGTACTCCGGGTTCGGGTCGAGCTTCTCCAGCGTGTCGAACGCTTTCGCCGCTATCCAGAACTCGCCCACCCGGTAGCTGTCGTTGGCGATCAGCTGCAGCAGCGCGAACGCGTCCGGCGTCGAGTCCTTGGTGAGGAAGATGTTCCACGCCTGGTCGGCGTGGCCGGCGTGGATGTGACACTTGGCCAGCACCATCGAGAACGTGCTGTCCGTTTTGATCGCAATGTCGTGGATCTGGAGCAGCAGCTCCTCCGCCTCCTTGTAGTACCCGGTGGCGGCCTTCGCCTGCGCGTAGTTGTAGTTGAACGTGTCGTCGTTCACGAAGTAGCTCCGGATCGAGTTCAGATACACCAGCACCTCCTCGAACTGGCCGTAGAGGAAGAAGGCGGACGCCATGCTCTGCCGCCCGGGGATGGTGTCGCACTCGGACGCCGACCCACCGACCAGATGCAGACACTGCTGGGCGTTCTTCAGGTGCTCCTTGGAGCCGGTCTCCTGCCCGAGGGCCGCGTGCACCACCCCCTTCAGGATGTACTCCTGCGGTACCGTCGGCTGGACCTCCTTCATGAGCTGGTGCGCCTCCTGGATCTCGCCCCGGCGCAGGTGGTGTATGGCGAGGTTGAGCCGGGCCTCCGGCACGATGTCGATCAGCGGCGGGAGCACCTGCAGCGCCCCTTCGCCGTTCCGGAACACCACCAGATTGTGCCGGATCAGATCCGCCCCGAACGTGCCACTCTCGACGAGATGCTTTATCTCCTGCTCGGCCGCGCGCCCGTTGAACAGCCGGAACCGGTTGCACGCCTTCAGGTTGATCGCGATCGTACTGTCGGGGAACTGGTTCAGGTACAGATCCAGCACCTCCTGCGAGATGTCGTAGTAGTCGAGCTTGTAGTAGCAGATCGCGACGTACACGTTGAGCGCGAGCAGATCCTTGTTGTCGAGCAGCACGCGCTTGTAGATGTCGATCGCTTCCTGGTAGTGCGAACGGAGGTAGTGCATCCCGGCCAGACTGAGCTGATCTTCGACCACGTCCCGCAGCGAGCCGTGCAGCTCCATCAGCCGGTCCTCGTCGCCCAACTTGTGCGCCAGGTGGAACAGCAGCCGGATCTTGAGCGGACTCTGCGGCAGCTCCTCCACCAGCTTCTGCGCCTCGTCGTACATGCCGAGGTAGAACATGCACACGCAGATGTTGAGCGCTACATCCTTGAGCGCACCGTCCGCGCCGTAGATCTTCTCGTACAGCTGCAGGGCGCGCTTGTACTCGCCGACGTGGAAGTCACAGAACCCCGTCCAGAGTTGCTTCAGCTGCTCCGCCACCTCGTCGTAGTCCTTCGAGCACTGCAGGACGGTCTTCGCCCCGATGTAGTCGCGCTTGAGCAGGAACTCCTCGAACGAGGGTATGGTGACGGTGCGCGCATTGCCGGAACCGGCCGAATTGCGGTTCCCTTTGGCCGATTCGGACTTCGTGCGGGACAGAATCTAAAGTGGTAAATATATTAGAATTTTGTATATAAGATACGCTGGATTCGTTCTTACCATGTTTATTGTTGCGTCGTAACTAACAGGTCGGTTGTTTTTCCGTCTGCTTGTTTGGAACACAATGTTGCCATGGTGACGATGGCGCAAGCGTTTATGGCGTTTGGTGGTTTTTAAACAGCAAGTAGTCGACCCAGCAATATTCGTCTGGACTAAAGTAGGATCTTTAGATATAATTTGAACTATACATGGTTTAATTTTGAAGATGGTTGAACATGGTTAAATTTTTGGTTTTGCTGTATTCTTGACGAAACCCATGAAAAAGGCATAATTTTGGTAAGTTATACTATCATTTAAGACAATTTCAGAAAGTGAAACAGTCAATGTTTCAGGTATAATTTTTATTCAGTATCAATATTTGTATACAGTATCTCAATCTCAACATGGGACACTTTGTAATCAAACCGATTTGTCGTTTTCAATGCCCCGTTTGTAGTTTTTGCTTACATTTTAACACCATTTCTTGAATACATTTTGATAGAGCCATCATTCAGCATATAAAAAATGAAAAGTCTTCAACAATTTCTATATATTAAAATGGAAATTAATTGATATTAGGTATTTTTAATACACTTGAGTTACTGGGAAAAGGGTGATTTAATGCCTGGTTATGATAAAATTCGTATTGGGTTTTTAGTTTTGCATTACGTTTGAAACTGCAGTTCACTGAAAATTTGCGTTTTCCGTTAGACTCTTTAGTTTGAGTTTCATAATATGTAGGCCCTAATATTTGTATATTTTAATAGTAATGAATAATAATAATTTTTATTTAAATTTGATTACAATATATAACAAATATTCTTACAACTCTTCTCAAGCAGCAGATGTTTATAATCATCTCTATTTTTCGTACAAAAGCTTATCGAATATTCAAATACGAATTTAGTGTCAATTGCCACCGAGAAGTCTATTGATGACTTTTGTTTTCGCTTACCCATTTCGATTTATTATTTATGACCCATTTCGCTGATATTTGCACCTAGTTGCATGCACCTGTATGTCAGTTCATGGAATTTGGGCTCCGATATTGGTTGAGTATACTTTTCGTTGTTTATTTTTGGAAAACTTTGGAAAAAAATTGGAGCCAGAAAAAAACGGGAAGAGGAAGGATCATTAAACAGATTATAAAGCTAGTATAATTGGAGCACAGCTGAAGAAAATGTTAATAACAAAAAACTAGTCAACAAATGCCTAAAATAGCCTTCTAGGTGTCAACTGACATCATGTTTACACGAGTAACAAGTAACGGATTTACGATTTTTTTGAATTCTTGGATGAATCTTGATAAAAGTTCTGCTAACATTTGAGACTTGATGTGGAAACCGAATATCGAAAGTTCTAACCATTTTCGAACAATCGAAGCTCAAAGATGTAAAAATGCTAGTTAAATTAACATTTGATCATTAGTTTTAATAACGTGTGCATTAAAAAAGCGACGTTTTTCAAACAGATAGTAAAAATAAACGGTCAAAGATACTTTATCAAACCAAATTACATGTGTTTCTATAAGATGTTTATTATTGTACAAAAATATGTCCACTCCGTTCCGGGCCACCTGGCAGCACTTGGCCGAGGCTTTGGCCATAGGAGTCGAAAAAAAAATGTTGGCATTATCTTCAGTTCCTAGGTCGCCATTTTCATCAATTCATCCCCGGTTTCGGCCATGAAATTATTTGAATATACTCTCCTCGTCAAATGTGTCCAAAAAATCTCGATCGGGCAGAGCTGGAATGCCCAACTGCTCCATTTCTTCCAGCGCTCGCTTCGAGGAGTGGGCCAAGCTAGACGTGGCCAAAACACCAATCATGGTACTTTTTATGAAGTAATTAACTTCTGGGAGGCACTCCATACTATAAATCTCTCCGGTCAATGCCGGCCACGATGAAAAGAAGACGGGACGTGACATCTTCTTTTCGCAGATTGTGATCCGCAGAAACACCTTCCTCGGGAACTTGTTATGCCCATAACCAGGTTTCCTTTCGATGGATTTTACCTCCTCCAGAAGTGCCTGAATCTTATAAAAAATGGCCAATAGTATCCGTCCAATACAAAGTGTGTCACAATGGCTCGAACTTTGTTAGGCTCGCATTGAGCAGGCGATTCGAACAAATCGTAGAATGGAGTTCTTTCACTGTTTTGACCATAACTAATGTAAATGAAGTGATAGAGGCGCCAAATTTTAACAAAATGTAATCAACAAGTATACATTGACCACTGAATGAATGACCGACCACTGGGTGTCAGGGTGCTCTCATGAAAAAATCGAAGCGTTTTGTAGCTCTTTTTAATGCAATCGTTAATGATGTATCGTTGCTAAAAAAATGTATCGATGTTTAATATTGTCTTTTTAAAAAATTTCTTGCATATCTTAATTTGAATACAGCAATTCAATATTCAATTCGAAATAAAACAAATATGTTCAGGCAAATATCTATCTTCATTTTGTTCTGGAGTATATTTATATGATGAACATTTAAATTAGTCTTTGTTGAAAAGATTGTTGAATAGGACAAATTCATAACTACAACTTTAAGAGAATGGCGAAATCTGTGCACGGGTTAAGGAACTATAGACATTTTAATATATTTTTACGTGAATCAGGACCTGAATCCTGAACCATGAAGAAAAAAAATCATTTAATTAGCACCCAGACTCGTACCTAGAGATTCCAATTCAACTTATATCCAATTATTTTTGTGTGCATAGTAAGGTTAAATAAATTGAAGAGTTTTGTATAACCAATATGATTAAAAAAATAACAAAAATCATACTGCATAACACCATTAAACAGAATTCATCACACTCGTTTGGCAGCGAGTCAAAAGCCACATGCAATCAGCTTAATTCGTTTCCCCGTTGGAGATGGACAAGGATATGGCCTATTTAACTGTGCACAGAGTCGATTAACAACATCGAGGGAAAAAAACTCCATAATCCTTGCCACACGCGTCCCGTCAACCGAATCGGCCAATGTGTGTAAATCAGTTTGTGGCAGTTTTTTTGTGTGTTGTGCTTAAAGTTGACAACATAACACACGTGACTTAAAACACACACACTCGCCACCCGCAGCTTAAGCGGGATTATGGGCTCGAATCAACATGATGAGCCGGGATCAACCTCCCGGAAGCGAACCCTCATTAAGGATTATTTCACTAAATTAGACACACTATTGCACTAAACATTGCACATGACACACGGTCAAACAAAACACTGAAAGAAACGAAAATTGTACACTGTGCGGCCCGTGATAGACACGCGTGGGGAAGCGTTTTTCATCGCCCGGCCCACATCCGGTGTGCCACGTTGAAACGATGAACATAATCGTTAAGCGTTGTTTGTGGCCAACGCTCCGGTCATTATGGCACGCACGGCAGCCGGGAGGGAGGGGGCGATCAACATTACCCCGAAACAGGTGGCTATGGCCAATAGGGGGTTTTACTTAATTTCCGCCCCGCACCGAGAGGGCGCCGGGAGAGTTGGCGTCCGTGTCCTGCTACGTTCGGTAATGCATCCGGTGGAATAATTTTCACACGTTCACGTCCGGCCAGTTGTCCCGATTTGCCGTTTGGATTAGGCCCAGAAACGGGTTGATGGCCACTGGCATGGAGGGTGGCATGTTCATAAACGCGTCCCCCCGATCCGGGGCCTCAACTTGACCCAACGTCGAACCGTTATATCGTAGGGGCGAACCTTCGAAACAGTTGATTTTGTGGGCCTGGAGCACCGGGACAGGGTTTAAGTTTGTATCGGCCTCTCCGCCCTCTAAACCGTTTATGCTATCTTCTCCGATATCGGCAGCTACATGACCACCGACTCGATGGGAGAGTTTGGGAACTTTTAAGCCCACAACTGCCGGTACGAGCTGGCAAATGGACATAAATGATAGTGAGTGTAATTCAACCGACTGCTGCCCGCTTTCCGGGCTGCAGGCTGCGAGCAGGCCGCTTTGTGAGGGTGTCATCGGGATAATGTCGGGGTCTAGGTTTCGGGCGTGTTTTTGTGCCTGAATTGTGCTCCAACTGAAGGGGCATGTTTTGGAAAACTGCAGGCCGACTGCACCCTCACTAATGGGCGATGTAAATACGCAGCCCCTTTATAAGCCGGGCGCAGATGGGGCTTTCGGACTTTTGATACGGTGTGTTTTTCGATTTTTGTTCTCTCGCTAGCTCACTCCCTCACTCTCTAGGGTCATGCACGAATAGTTACAAATTAAATGTTTACTGACCCACGTCAGGCTCAGCTTCGGCATCAATTAGTCACCGTCACGTGATAGGGTTTGGGGGGATGTTTTTTTTCCCACCCGGTGTTTTTATTCTCTTTGTGCGATGCATAGAGACATTCCGAGCAATGCGACCGTTCTGCATGTTTTCCGTCACCCACCTGCCTGCTCCCAAAAAACAAGCCTCTATTTTGATGCTGTTGTACTGTCTTTTTTCTTTCGTTGTTTTGTTGGAAATGCACTCTAATCCAGGTCACCCGGAATGGCAGGATTTTAAGGTTTTTTGAAAATATGGCTCAATTCGGGTGTGCCAACACTGCGGCTGGAAATCAATTGTAAGGAAGACACACAGCGGGAACTGTCCCCGTGAAATAGAAGACTATTGGGGATTGTTTTTTGAAAAAAAAAAAACAAAAAAAATAATGTCCCCAGTGCGAATCCACAACCGGAACACGTTAGACGGCACTGGTTAAAGTATTCTCAATCGACGTTCGTCTATATCACCCCTTTGGTGTCCAAAACCTGCCCGATACAAACTCTCCCGCAAGGTCAACTTTCGCTCCAAACGCCGAAGTTATTAGGCAACTTCAACATTTTCGCTAAAATACGCAATCAAAACTTCCCTCCCGAAATCACTCCGGATTGCGTGGAATGTGGCCGGCAACGCTTCGGTGGCCGTAGCATGCACCGAAACGGTCCCATTCGCTACAGGCGTCGTGAAGTGAGCGCTTTCGTCAACCCGCATCTCCCGCAAACCGTAAAGCAAGCTGTTCCGGCAAAATGCGTCCATGCTGCACACGCTGCTGAAGATAAACTGGGTTGAATATTTGACTTTTTCCGAAAAAAATATCGCTCCATCGAGTCGAAGTGTATTTGGAGCTCTGGCTCCAACCCGGACGACAGGAACGCTCAAAACTTTCGCTCTTTTGAGTGATCCTTTCGACGTGCGTTTGGGGCGGACTTGAAGGTAGAACAGTTTTTGACGCTCGTAACAAGGAACACACGTTTTTTTTTGGCCGGGAAGGTTACCGAAGGGGTACGCTAAAGTTTGACGTTGACGAACACATTTTATTGTGGTGAAATTTCCCCTTTTTGGTTGCCATTTTGTTGCCGTCCCGATTGTTAATTGTAACAAATGCATCAGCTTGAAGATGAGGAACGAACGTTGTACCTGTTTCGATGCAAAAACACCAATGTTTGGAACGTTCCAGTGTCCGGGAGTCTTGTGGTGGTAGTAATCCCGTTCAAAGTCATATACCGTCGGCAAGGAAAGTTTCATTTTATCATGTTATCATCGATGGCATAAAAAAATGATTACGTTATTACGCAGCGAGCCCTGTGTGATAAAAATAGCACGCGGCCAAAAGCGGTGTACACGTCTGACGTCTGACGACGATGAGTTACTTTGAACTTGCTGGCCCGGATGCTTTATGCTGGCCACGCCACGCCCGGCGCAAAGTTACGGACAGTGTTTTGCAATTTATGATCTGTTATCGTTTGAAAACTTCGCGTGCAGCCACTGACGCAAGACGTGTGGGCCCTCGGCCGCTGAAAAACAATTCCGAAGAAGTGTGAATGAGCTCGTCTGTTCGGCTGTGTTGGAGTTTCGGTACGCAATATGGCTGACTCACGACGAGGCGGTGTGATTTCTTCCGTGGTTCATTACACGGCACACGTAATGCATTCTTCCCGGTACGGAACGTGTAAACAGCGGCCAGCGCACTTGTTTTGTTGACGAGCGGTCTGGGCCGGGCTCGTCCAAAAGAAATAGTGCACATGGTTTGGTCAGGTGTTTCGGGAAAACGCGGGAAAACGTGAGCTCCCGAGAGTTCCCTTTCCAGTCACTCAGTGCTCTAAGAGACACTCAGAGAGAGATGGAGAGGAGAGAGCTTCAAGTACGAAGGGTGCATTTGGAGGATGGAGATGTTTTGGTTTGTTATCCTTAAGAAAGCACCATATTGTTTATTATTTCAATGGAACTACTGAGCCATTTAATGTTTAAGAAACAAACCGTTCCTCCTCTTCAAATCATACCAAAATTATCGACCGTTCTACAAAGAGCGAGCAACAGTCTTAATGTCCCTGGAATGTTATGAAACACTTAAATTGGAGCACAAACACCGGCTGCAGCCAAAATAGACGCATTTCATTACCGCGCGTTTGTTTATCCTGCTTGCGTTGCATCACAGGGGCGACTAGTTCCTTGGCAGCTGGTTTACGCTCTCCAGTTGCTTCGTAGCAACAGCCTACTATAGTTTTCTTCTGCAAGCAATTCTCCTTATATCATAGGAATCGTCTTGTGCGGAATGATTTATTTCCGTTGGCCTCCTACTCGTACGTATGTCAATATTTTTGGAGAATAAATAGCGAGCGATATTGATTTATTACGGCCGCAGACTTGTGACACCGCATTTGCATCACAAAGAAGGCGGATTTTAATGCTCATTTTACAATAGGCATAGTTGTTATCCTTTCAGTACATTTCAGTGCACTAACGATTTTTTTTTATGGAAACGCATATTACTGTTTAGGGAATAGATCCTGGTTTGGAATAGTTTAAAAAAAAATGTTTCTGGATCAAACGATTTTAATTTTAACCGATTTTTATAATTTATATTTTGAAAACGAAACTTGGAAAAAGACACAAATTGATCTTTGCTTTTAGAAACTTTGTTGTCTTTTAAATCTTAAAAAAAAAGTTCAAACAATCTGTTTACATGCCAGTTAGTGCGAGAATTGAGTTATTAAGCCTTTATCAACCATAACAAAACACGGCTGTAAACGAAGGCCAGTTAATTTCATTTGAATGTAATTAATTCAAGAGCGCACGCAAGATCAATTAAAAAGGAATGAAATTACAATTGTTCCTCTCATTTTCACGCCGCTCTCTTTCTCTCTCTCTCGCGCTCGCTAGGAGTCAAGCAGTGTCGAATGAAATTAATCACCGGAATCATTTGAAATGCAGACGAATTGCCTGACGATTGTATAATACGCCGTGATGTACACCGTAGCGCCGGCAGATGCTTTGCTTTGTGCCGCCCGAACGATGCGGTAATAATACTCACTCATCGACACGCGACCGGCCGAAACGATAGCTGACAGCTGCCGGACGTCGTTCCGTCACTGCCTGGCGACAAATAGTTGATTTATGTAAGGTGGAATTCAGCTTCCCGAAGCGTCCCTCCGCCCGATGGCTAACCTTTGCGACGCTCCGGTGAGATTGCTATTGCGCTGTGTGGAAAGCAAAAAAAAAAAACTGCTCCCATAACCAGGCAGCCATTGTGACAGGAGCTGAGCCGCTGGGGCCGGACGTTTGTTATGGGTGACGTAGTGGAGTGCATGCTGCACACACACAAACACATCGTCACACTCACGGCAGGGAGTTGTATTTCAAATCCCTTCGAGTCCCGGGGAGACCGAATGCATGCCACCCGGAAGCCGGAAATAAAGCACACGATGGCCCCGTGGCCACAGGCAAGGTGGTCCCAACGGTGCATACCACCAACATACCAATTCCTCCCGCCATGGTATGTGTGAATAGGAGTCAATAAAAGTTCGTTCGGGTCGGGTTGAAATCCTTTCTCCGGGCGGCGTACATGCCAGGAATGTGGCAATCGTGTTGTGATTGCTGTTGCAGCTGAATCGTACCCATTACGATGCAGAAAGTGCCGAAAAGAGGAAGAAGAAATGAGAGAAACAAATCAAACCTGCTTGAGTTCGGTGGCTGGCGGCGCACTGTGGGTTAAGCGGATGGCCATAAGTCATAGTTTTTACGATTGTAAATCAAACAATGTACTATTTTTAAGCTCTTGTACTATGTTTTACGAATAGTTAGAGTTTTAAGTATTTACCATAAAATGTATGTGCTATCTTTGTTGTTACCATAACGTTCAGTTTAAAGGTAAAAGTAAGGGAATAAAAAGCGAAATTCCTCAATATCTCAGAACGCATGCTAGTCATGCTTAAATCGAATGCCTTAGAGGCATGTTTAAGTCATGCTAGAACTCATATTTTTCATGTAAAAGGTTCCTACTTTTTGTAGTAATTACAGTGATGAATTTATGGAGGTTTTTTTCTATAATAACCCCTAAAATAGATGAAACTGCTAGAAACAAACTAGTATGAATAAGAACTGAGGTCAAGCCAATGTTTTAATGTATCATATTCTGAAGACCCGTAGATTGCTGCACGGAACATTGCACTAAGATGATAAGAGTAAATGGATTACTAAAGCCGAAGTAACCAAGCCAGCTTGAGTAAATCTCATGTTTTGTTCCTCAATCTCAATTTTACATAATTGAATTGGTGGGTTCACACGTGTCGAACTTTTGATGACGAACCTCACGCACACTATTACTGGAGAACCTTTTCTGCTTGAAACAGACTCGGCGAACTTTGCTCGACTCACTAATGCATTGACAAAAAAGGTTCGCAGATCGTTCAAATTCGAGCAGAGTTCGACTCGTGTGAACCCACCTAATCTCTTATTGTGACATCCAAGAATACAAACAAACAACTTCCACAAAAGCTCCCAGTTCTCAGTTACAACAAAATCTTACAAAACATATATTTTTTAATGTTTGTTTTTAGTATAGTTTATCAACTTTCCAACTTTGTTTTATCATCTTATTCAGTTTAGTTATTGGGAAAACATACTGTTTCATACTTGGACAGCTTTCTATCGCATCTTTTCCACTGTGCCTCGCTGCCGTCTGCTGCATTAAGCGGAGAGTTATTATTCCACGTTGAATACACGTAAGATTTGCACTAGCAGGATTTGAGATTAGTTTCCCCTGGAATCGTTTGTTTACCATTTGCACACTCCTCGTGCGCTCATGGCACAGCAAAACATCGATACTGTACAATTTATTACTGAGCATTAAGTTCCAGCTTCCTGCCCATCCCGCTTCGCATTGTCGCAATGATAATTTGAATCATGTTTAACATCAACCGCACGACTCATCATTCCCGGCAGTAGCTCGTCCGGGAAGTAGCAGGGGAGTATGTCATCCGACATGGGTTTTGATGATAAATGGAAACCGTACAACACATGTCGCTCGGAACGGAGGCTAAACCGGGCGGTGTAAATAAGGAGTCAAGCAGAGGGAAAGTTAAGCTCCTGCACTACTCACGGCTTTAAAGTAAAAGCTACGAGCAGTCGCAGTCGGGATGTGAATCGCACCGACAGGCAGCCGGAATGTAAAGGGCGCAAACCAGATTGGGGCAAACAGATTGTTGCCCCCGGACGGAAAGCCCGGTGTCACTAGCGTTGAGGTGTACGAAAGCGGTAAATTCAATTAAAAGTTCCATTATCTCCGTTACGCTAGTTCGCGCCAACCCGGGGGGATTGGTGCCTTTGCGCTTGACATTCGGTTCGGAGACGTGTTGTTCGGAACGGCGGAAAACAGTTGAACTAGTAAACGCAAAAAGTGCTGATGGGGACGAAAATCGCGAAAGTTATCGAGAAAACACCGTGTGCGCGATTGGAAAACATCCGTGGATGAAATATTGAGTGGTGTGGGGTTTGGTGCGATTAAGCGAGCGTTTTTACACATTCTTACACAAAGAATTAGTTGGTTTATATATTAAGAATGTTCGATAATCATAAATCCCAACTCAATTCGATTGTAGTAACGATACAGATAATGTACTCCACTATCCGGACGTTATGTTTCCAAGAATGGTTTTTTGGTTATCTTATCCTCATCCTCAACATCAACACATCTAAATATAACTCCGTGCTATTCTTTCGGCCAAACGCTTCGTTTGCATCCATTGACTTAAAGACCAGTTTTTTCTTCTTCCAAGTAAAGCACACGAAGGAAAAGAATTACCACCGCAAGGGAATTGCTCAGCGCCTTGGAGAAGACTTCAACTTCAACTCCTAAGCTTAACCGACAAATTGGTCCCCGATTGTCGGTCCCGATTTCGGGGAAGTGGCAGCTCCACACAAGCCAAGGTCACCGACATTACCGCCACCGAACGGAACAGATTAATCCGACAACCGTTCGGTGCGAGCGTGTGCGCCCCATTCTCCATGGAGACGCCTGGTCGCTCTCATGATTTACAACGATTTCGGCCGAATCAGGAAAATGAAATATATAGCGTTTGGTTTTATCTCATTAGGCGATATTTATTGCACGGGCTCGTTGTCCCGTACCGGCGTGGACCGATGAATCATGCGGGCGAAAATTGGAGTTTAACGCATGCTGTTGCGCTCGAACGGATACTTTTGCCGACAGGCGAGTATGGAGTTCACCATGTGCAGTTTTCGGAGTATCGCCCTGAATCGATTGGAGATTCGGGGTGACGAAACTAGACGAAAGAGTAGGTCACATATAATGGAATTTGATTGCCATGAGTTGCGACATCGATCCCAATTACGGTAGGTTCTGCCGCTAGGTTCGTGATAACGGTGATGAGCTGCTTTTTATGGCGGTGTAAATCATAAATATTGATGAATAAACAACAGCCAGTTGTTGAATGCTTTCGAGTGTAAAACCAATAAACAACTAGCCTCGGGTGTGTGTGTGCCATGCATTCAAACACATGAGAGGTTTCTAAGAAAATCATGCATGAAAACGTCTGAAGTTCGAATTTAATTAAAACGCAGATGAAAAGCAGCTGCAGTCAATCACACTGCTGGTTCAATATTTACCCAATAAACTTCGCGACAAAGAGCAGCTCGAGCCGTGGCAAGTCATGCAGTTTCCTCTATTTAATGTCATCAAGTTAATAACACGCATCAAGGACGTCTCACTTATGTGGTTCATTTCCTACGCCACAAAATGGGCAGACATCTTCACAAACAATCTTTTCCCCGAAAAGGCTCTCGAAGGTCCTATCTTTCTGCGCCTGAATGCTTCATCAAAAAGAAACATTGATTTATTAGACTCAAGGCTGGCCGACCTAAATGGAGCCAAATTATTACATCTCCATCGATGACGCGAAGCACCGATTACGGGGAAATTCTTATCATAAGTGCCTTGTGTTCGAGCTAATGCGCCTGCAATAGTGCTCCATTGTCCGTCTTTGCGAGTGAGTTTGGAAAAAGTGCGATTTTGATGACTTTTGTTGACTTATTTCGCTGATATTTACACCTAGTGGCCTGCACCTATATGTCAGTCCATTGAATATGGGTTCTAATACTGATTGCGTATACTTTCGATTATTTTTTATAGATATTTTTTGTAAAAAAATGGAAGCCAGAAGATAAAACGGGAAGAGATAGGATCATTAAACAGATTATAAAACTAGTATAATTGGAGCACAGCTGGAGAAAATGTTAATAAAAAAAAACTAGTCAACAAATGTCTAAAATAGCCTTCTAGGTGTCAATTGACATCATGTTTGCACGAGTAACAAGTTACGGATTTACGAATCTTGAAAATTTTTGGAAAAATTAAAAAAAAAATCTGCAAACGTTGGAGACTTAATGTGAAAACCGAATAGCGAAAGTTCTAACCATTTTCGAACAATCGAAGCTCAAAGATGTAAAAATGTTAGTTGAATTAACATTTGATCATTAGGTTTAATAATGATGTTTCGTTGCTAAAAAAATGTATCGGTGTATCGTTTAAAATTGTCTTTTTAAAAATGTTCTTGCACATCTTAATTTGAATATAGCAATTCAAAATTCAAATTCGAAATAAAACAAATATGTGCAGGCAAATATCTACCTTCATTTTGTTCTGAAGTACATTTCTATGATAAACATTTAAATTAGTCTATGTTGAAAAGATTGTTGAATAGGACAAATTAATAACTACGTGGCGAAAGTTGTCGAGGGGTTAAGGAGCTATAGACATTTTACTATATTTCTACCTGAATCTGGACCTGAATCCTAAATTATGAAGAAAATAATGAAATAATCACTTAATAGGCACCCAGAGATTCGTACCTAGAGATTTCAATCATGCTCATATCTAATTATTTTTGTGTGCATAGTAAGGTTAAATAAATTGAAGTGTTTTGTATAACCAATATGATTAAAAAATATAAAAAATCATACTGCATAACACCATTAAACAGCATTCATCACACTCGTTTGGCAGCGAGTCAAAAGCCACATGCAATCAGCTTAATTCGTTTCCCCGGTTGGAGATGGACAAGGGTATGGTCTATTTAACAGTGCACAGAGTGGATTAACAACGGCGAGAGAAGGAAAAAAAACCATAATCCTTGCGACACGCGTCCCGTCAACCGAATCGGCCAATGTGTGTAAATCAGTTTGTGGCAGTTTTTTTGTGTGTTGTGCTTAAAGTTGACAACATAACACACGTGACTTAAAACACACACATACACTCGCCACCCGCAGCTTAAGCGGGATTATGGGCTCGAATCAACATGATGAGCCGGGATCAACCTCCCGGAAGCGAGCCCTCATTAAGGATTATTTCACTAAATTAGACACTATTTCACTAAACATTGCACATGACACACGGTCAAACAAAACACTGAAAGAAACGAAAATTGTACACTGTGCGGCCCGTGATAGACACGCGTGGGGAAGCGTTATTCATCGCCCGGCCCACATCCGGTGTACGACGCCGAGCATGAAACGATGAACATAATCGTTAAGCGTTGTTTGTGGCCAACGCTCCGGTCATTATGGCACGCACGGCAGCCGGGAGGGAGGGGGCGATCAACATTACCCCGAAACAGGTGGCTATGGCCAATAGGGGGTTTTACTTAATTTCCGCCCCGCACCGAGAGAGTTGGCGTCCGTGTCCTGCTACGTTCGGTAATGCATCCGGTGGAATAATTTTCACACGTTCACGTCCGGCCAGTTGTCCCGATTTGCCGTTTGGATTAGGCCCAGAAACGGGTTGATAGCCACTGACATGCAGGGTGGCATGTTCATAAACGCGTCCCCCCGATCCGGGGCCTCAACTTGACCCAACGTCGAACCGTTATATCGTAGGGGCGAACCTTCAG